>JACTOM010000023.1:670843-906512 GCA_015832385.1 Elymnias hypermnestra
AAAAAAACTATATCTAATTAAAACTACGTCCTAAACGATCGATGTAAGATCTCTAAGTGCCGTGAGCTCGCGGGGGCTCGCGGGCTAGGCGACCTGGATTTGCGTCACCGGCGTAAACTGCTGCGTTTGCGCCTCGTGCCGACGCGCTCTGTCACTAGGCGCGGACCGCGGTAGCAGGGGCTTGCGTAACAAGTTAATAATTATTGTAAATTAAGTCGTTGATTTTAATTAAAGATGAAAATAACAAAAAAAATATATTAGTACATTAACAGTAATGGATATTTTTTAACAGTAGCGGATATCTTTTTTATTCTAACCTTGCCATCTCTGTACTGTATCGTTTTATATATTATGACCTTATCCATTCCTTTTACAGAGCAGCGTTGCACTTATTCGAACAAAACCAATCATTGATATCAAAACATCAATACGGCTGTCTGATGGTACTATAAACATAGATCCAACAAAACAAGGTTGTCAGACAGACCCTACGTCCACCTACACATGTTTCCACTTTCAAGCTTGTTGTATAATAGAGTCAGTTGTGCCGTCAGCTCAAACGAACATCCACGAATTAAATTACGTTATCGAAGCAGAAACTTTTGCCGGTGGAAGAAAGTACTCAAGAGTATTCTTTGACTCGGAGAAATCAAATATAGTCAACAAGAGAATACATCTTCGCAAAAATGTTGAGGATTGCAGAGAACACACGGTTTATTTGAAAAACAATACTAGAGATATTCAAACACCAATTAAAGTGAGTACAAATAATGTTCTCCACAAAGAGGGTGTCTTGTCCGTTCCAAATTAAACTAGCTAAGGATATTGTAATTATAAAATATTTAGATATTAAATTTATAATCAAAATATAGTTTTTTCGTGAAATCTCAATTGTGAAAAAAATATATTAAACAGAATTGAATTTTATCATTATCGAGACTTATTACGTTTCTACCTTCATTGAAAGTAATGTCACCTTATATGGTCAATTAAGCAAGAGGTTAGTTACCTCTTAATAACATCCACAAAATTATACTGCAACGAAAATTTTTGCTTGGCTGGTGCCACCTTTTCGGGTAAAGCGATATAAGCACAAGTGAAGTCAATCAGATAAAGATGAATTATAAAATATATTTCTAATACGTATTTGCCTTCTCTTTTTTCTGAAATATATCTAATAGTTTTACCATTTTAAACAAGAATCGCTAACCTGGTAAGCAGCATTTCGCTTCTTGTAATTTCTACTCAGCTTCGTAATGGAACACATACTCGTATCTCTTGCATGGCAGTACGACTTTGCTGGTAGGGTGGTAACTAGCTACTTCTGCTAGCAAAGCGTGTACTCACATCACTGCCACAGCAAGGTTATCAGATCTGTCTTTGGCCCAGACAATCACTTACATGTTTAAAATAAGAACTGTACATTAGATAAATTAAAAAATCTCATTTTTTTACAGTTCCAAGTGACTTACAAAATAGTACAAGTTGAACCACAGTATTCAACGATGGGAGATCTTCCCAGGATAGACGATTTCCCCGTGTTAAACGCCACAGCCAGGACTGCATTTAGCGCTAACTTCTTGAATGACTGCGGCTTAGATGGTGTCTGTGTTAGCGATTTGATCGTTAATCCAGTATTGCAGCTAGAAAAAAGTAATATATTTTTTTTATTTCATATTCATACTTTAATAAGACGGATTCCGCTGGGTTTTACTAGGTCTTGCGAGGTCTTTGAACGGGTACATACAATGATGGCGTTTTTTAAATTTTGCCGATATTTCGATCTAGTTGCATGGATCCCTATTAAAAAATATCCTAATTTCAATCGCGAAGATGGTTTTAAGCTGGCGGATACGTGGAATCCAGTGGTGAAGTTATACCAAATGAACAAACGACGCAATTTTTCAAAATTAAAACGTGATGTTGTGAGTATAGTATGCCGAAAAATGGATGTGGGTCCCGTGAAAAATAAAAGGATCAGACGTAGGGTAGACAGATTCTTCCCCTGACAGCTTGACACAACCGCCCACAGCTGTAACGTCGTGACCACGATCCATGCAACTGGGTCGAAATGTCGGCAAAATTAAAAAAACGCCATCGTGTTATGTACCCGTTGAAATAGTGAATACCTTTACCCATTTAACCCAAAGATTTTTGTTAAAACTAATGTGATGCGTGTGTCAAATTATAAATATTTATTAGCAAAATTAATATATTTCCAGTCAAAGATGGTAAAGGATACGCTTTGACATTGGGTCAAGAGGAAGAAATACAACTATCAATATCTGTCGATAATTACGGAGAATCGGCATATGAAGCACAACTTTTCGTTCAACATCACGCTAGTCTACATTACATTGCAGCAAACATTACTGTAAGTGGTTTTAATACAAATTTATACGTATAATTAAATATATTTCTTTATTATAACAAAATAATAAGATTTTACTAACTAAATGCATATATTTACATGACTTACACTTGTAATAAAATGCAACCATTGTTGATTGATGTCAGTTCGATCGTTTCCTACGGTGCTTTGAAAAAATTGTACCAGTTTTAATGAAACTTGTACTTGCATAAATTACGTGTTTTGACGCTGGTTTATTCCTCAATTTCATTTAAAACGAGCCCCACGAATGAAACGAAGCCACGAACGAGAGAGAGGGAGAAAACAGTGGATACTCCCTCTTACCGTCTAATGATGAATGACAGGATACTAGGCGGTATATTATTACACAACTGCTCTTATCTTCGTGAATCCTCAGTTGCTTTCATCCAAGACACCAGAGAGAAATGCACAAGTTCACCCTCTGGTGTCTCATTTATGAATGAAGATAGTTCAACTGAGTTTTAGTGGGTATAGCGAGGTCTCCTCCGTCACTGACCGATGGCCGATCGAGGTTGGTCTTATTTAATTATTAATTTAAAATGGATAATATGGCAAAAACCTTTCATACATTACAGGGTAGGCATATGATTTGCACGAGTGTGAATAAAACGACGGTATCATGTCAACTCGAAAACCCCTTTAAGAGACAACCAACTGGAAGTCCACCTGTTGTATTGAGATTCGATACTAGAGCGTTAGAAGACAACGAACCATCAGTAATTTTTACTGTTTGGGCCAATTCGACATCTAAAGAAAAATATCCTGGAAGGAAACCTGAACGAGTCGAAGCTCTAGTGATAAAGAATGCAGAGTTGTTAATTAAAGGGTGAGTATTATAAAACAAAATATACATAAATTTCTAAAATTTAATTACGATTGTTTATGTGTCACGATAAAGATATAAAATATTTCTTTTAATAAAATTCTCCCCTTTTCATTAAAAATAGTTAAATTCCATTTTAAAAATTTTAAGACAAATTAATTTAAGATAAATTAATTTTACCATGGTATATTATTAATGACATAAGAATTGTTTATGAGTTAAATAAAAAATATAAATATATACAAAACTGCATGTGAATTGAATTAGCAAGTAAGTAAGTAGCAGCCCATTAACGTCCCACTGCTGGGCACAGGCCTCCTCTCTCATAGGAGAGAGGGTTGTTAGAGCATAGACCCACCACGCTGCTCCACTGCGGATTGGCAGGCATAGTACACAAGTGCACTCTCTATTCCTTCACTCTCATAGTCCGATGTGACAGGATACGACACGACCGGTAAGAGATCAGGCGCAGGACCGACGGCTTAACGTGCTCTCCGAGGCACGGGGGTGGATCACACCGCCGACTTCCCAACTTCGGGCAAATATTGAGAAAATCTTAATAGAAAACTCAATATTGATTTTTGAAATGGCCCGGACCGGGACTCGAACCCAGGACCTCACGTCTGTAGTCGAACATGCTAACCACTAGACCACTGAGGCAGTCAGAATTGAATTAGTACCAAGTGTTTATTTATTTATTAGGAAGCCAACGTTGTATACAATATAAAATGTAACTTAAAATGTCGATATTGTATTCCCCACTTACAGGCTAACTCAGCATGCACAATAATAATAAAAAATCTATACATAAAATAATAATAATAAATATTTATGAAATTAAATTTATTAAATGAAATTCAGTTACAAAAGTACAACCAAATTTGTTTAATAACCAAATATTTACTAATGAACCAAAAATGTACCAAAATATTTACTAAACCATTTATAAAAAAACTTTTGGAAGACAATATAAAAGCTTTATTTTTTTTATTGTTATTTTAGTACATAATAACCATATGATTTACAACATCTCATTAATTGAAAAATAATTACAGTGCTGCACGACCCGAGCAAGTGTTCTACGGAGGTGAAGTGAAGGGTGAATCTGCCATGACTTACTTTGATGATATTGGAACTCGCGTCATACATACTTATCAGGTATTGAAAATATTGTTTTTATTACTTGTGTGGAGGTTTTCCACAACAAACCTTTCCAATTTATGTTTTACCATTTCTTTCATGAATTGTCTCTTAAAATATAGTAATAAAAATGTTTATCTTTTAGTCTGTCTTTGTTGTGTATCATGTCTTTTTCTTACCCAACTTAGTGTACTCTCAATATAGAAGCACGCTGGGGCAACCAAAATAGGATATCCCTAATTATAATCATTTTTTCTTTTTTAAACAAAAAATAAATCTTTAGTTAAGAGTCTTGTAATTAAACAATTATGACTGTTTTAATCTTATCGGTTTCAGGTATTTAACGAAGGGCCCTGGCGTGTGTCTTCAGTTCAGGTAGTTATATCCTGGCCTCATCAGGTAGCATCCGAAAATGCCCAAGGAAAATGGCTGCTATATCCTGAAGATGTGCCCACAGTCGATGGAGAAGCAGGTCATAGAGTACTACTATATAATATATAGAAAAAAATAAATCAAGAGAGATTAAATCGTTTTGAAAAAAATATAAACTCTGTGATATTCGAAGTAATATAGAATTAAATTATAGTTAAATATATCGAAAAATAATATTTAATCTCACGAATTCAAGAGGCGGAATAAACTCCTATTTATTAGGTCGTCCTATATATGAGCGGCGATAACCACTTAACATCAGGTGACCCACTACCTCGTTTGCCTGCCAAGGCTATAAAAAGAAATAACCTTTGAAAGTAATTTAAATGCATATAAAGTTGTCGTAAGTATATTTTTATCTATAATCTTTTTTTATTTGTATACAGATCAAAGAAATGGAGAATGTTTTATATCTGAGAGCGAAATCAACCCTCTGAAACTGACAGCCCGCTCTGGTTCTACAGAACCGTATCTTGAAAATTTAGAAATGGATCCTTTCTTAAGTATGGGCAAACTCAGCGTTAGTTCAAATGAAAAAGTGAATTCGACAAGAATAAGTAATCATATAGTCGAATATAGCAGCAGCAGTACAGAAAACAAAATAAGGCGCAAAAGGGAAAACGATGTCATAAAAGCAGAAGCCTATACTGACAAAGATGGACACCGTAAACACGTTGTTAACATGGTATGTTGAAAGCAATATTTTGCAAGTTAACGATCATCGATCTATTAATTATTATATAAAAATATTCTGGAAATATAATCAGATTGACCGATGTTTGTCTTACCGAGGGACTTTTAAAATTTATTAACTGTATTCAAAAGAGTTCAGGTTTCAGTATCTTTCTAAAGTCTTTACTGTATTGTAGATTTCCCTAAAATGGCCCGGATTAATTGATTCTTTTAGATTGAATTATCTTTTACTATGAGATGATGCTGTTCTCTTGTTAGAGTTAGGGTCTTCGTTTAGTTCCTCGCACTCATTGATTTTTTTATTATTATCCAATATAATAGAAATATAAATTATATAGTTTACTCCATATAATTATACACCCATAACATTTTTATTAAAAGCGTTATCATATTTGCTGTTCTCCTATTTATATGAATATTCTTTACTATATAATACATACATAGCATCACGCCTCATTCCCACAGGGGTAGGCAGAGACAACATTGTTCCACTTGCCACGATCCTTGCATATCTCCTTCGTTTCTTTCAGTCTCATTAAATCTTTCATTTTCGTCGGTTTAGAGTACTCTTGACCTGGCCGTTACTTAAAATGCCCCTGATTTGGTCCAGGAACGTTCGCCTTGGTCTTACTTCGCCTGGTTACTATATAATTATACCCTAAATTTATTTTTCCAGAATTGTCAGAAAAAGACTGCAAAATGCATTCAGTTCCAATGCGTAATATACAGGTTAGGTCGTATGCAGGCTACAACGATCACTGTAAAAGCCCGCCTTTGGAATTCCACCTTGGTTGAGGACTATCCAAGAGTCAGTCACGTTAATATTGCCTCGACAGCTTTTATACATATACCTGAACACTACAATATTCATCAAAAGAAACATCACGACGATACAGCAACGGTAAGCAAAGCACTTTTTAAAGTGAAAACGTTGCGTTGATATTGCCTCTCAGAAGCCCTATAGTATTAGAATTGCGCAATAAAGTATATTCGCATTTAAGATCTGTGTTGTTGAACAGCAAACCAACTGTAATTATTTTTCTGTTGGTTTCAGTTATGTTTAGTTAGGTTTGTCCAAATATTATTTTTTATTGCCGACAGGTTAGTGCTTGACTGTATGATCACCTGAAGGTAAGAAATGATACAAGTCTAAGGATGGCAGCGAAGTATGGAAAAAATCATACTGAACATGTAATTGTAATTTTTGTAGAATTGTCTGTCATTTCTGAAATATGATATTAAAATTTGTTTCTAATGCCCGCTTTCACCAACATTTCCTAATGCATCACATAGTTAAAGGATACCTTAGCTTTAAAAACTATATCTTTAAGTCGTCGTCGTCGCTTCAACCGATGGACGTCCACTGCTGGACATAGGTCTCACGAAATGATACCCACAAGGCCCGATCTTGCGCCGCCTGGCTCCAGCGGCTACCGGCGACCCTCTTTATGTCATCGGTCCACCTTGTGGGGGGTCTACCTACACTGCGCCGCCCGGTGCGGGGTCGCCACTCCAGCACCTTCGGGCCCCAACGTCCATCGGTCCGTCGGACTATGTGGCCCGCCCATTGCCACTTCAGGTTCGCGATTCGTAAGGCTATGTCGGTGACTTTAGTTCTGCTACGGATCTCCTCATTTCTGATTTGATCACGTAGAGAAACTCCAAGCATAGCCCTTTCCATCGCACGCTGAGTGACTCTGAACTTTCGTATAAGGCCCATAGTCAGCGACCACGTTTCGGAGCCGTAGGTCATCACTGGCAACACGCACTGTTCGAAGAGCTTTGTCTTCAGGCACTGAGGGATATTGGACGAAAAGAGATGCCGTAATTTCCCGAACGCTGCCCAACCGAGTTGGATTCGGCGGCTAACCTCTTTGTCGAAATTGGACCTACCTAGCTGGACTATGTGTCCCAGGTATGAGTATTCGTCAACAATTTCGAGAGCTGAGTTCTCAACGATGACTGGGTGGAGCGGAACATGGATATTGGACATAACTTTCGTCTTATCCATGTTCATTTTTAGGCCCACCTGTCGAGAAGCTCTGCTGAGGTCATCGAGCATTGCATTGAGATCTTCCAGAGTCTCTGCCATAATGACCACGTCGTCGGCAAACCGTAGATGAGTGATGTACTCGCCGTTGATGTTGATGCCCAGTCCGTTCCACTCCATAAGCTTAAACAGGTCCTCCAACGCCGCAGTAAAGAGCTTCGGGGAGATAACATCTCCCTGTCGCACTCCACGCTGCAGTTGGATAGACTCTGTGCTTTGGTCCTGTATACGGACTGACATAGTGGCGTTTTCGTACAAACACTTCAACACGTGTATGTACCGGTGGTCAATTCGGCATCTCTGCAAAGATCTCAACACGGCCCATGTTTCCACCGAATCGAAGGCTTTCTCATAGTCCACGAACGCCAAGCAAAGTGGCCGATTATACTCCTCGGTCTTCTGTATAATCTGCCGCAGCGTAAAGATGTGGTCTATGGTACTAAAGCCTTTTCGGAATCCGGCTTGTTCGGGGGGCTGGAAGTCGTCAAACTTGCGAGCGAGACGATTCGTAATGACCCTCGAGAACAGCTTATAGACATGACTTAGCAGCGCAATAGGTCTATAGTTCTTCAATAAGGTGTTGTCACCTTTCTTGAAGAACAGAACTACCACGCTCCTATGCCATGCCTTGGGCACCGTGCCTTCCAGAATGACGGAATTGAACATTCGCTGAAGGACTTTAAGAATGGGTTTTCCACCCGCCTTCAGGAGTTCCGCTGTGATTCCGTCATCACCCGGTGCCTTGCCGTTCTTCATCTGTTTGAGAGCCATACTAATCTCGTACAAGCTGACGTCCGGGATATCTTCGGTATAATGCCGGGTCAGTTTGGCACGGGGATCTTTAGCCAAACTATCAATAGGCTTGCAAGTCGATGTGTACAACTGTCCATAGAAACTCTCAACCTCCCTCCGAATCTCAGGTCCAGATGCAATGAGTTCGCCGTTATGGGTCTTCAGCCGCGTCAACTGGCTCTGACCGATAGACAAATCTTTTGCGAACACTTTAGTGCCTTTGTTGCGTTCGATGGTATCTCGTATACGCTCGGCATTAAAGTGTCGCACATCACGCTTTTGCGATTTAGAGATCTGTCTATTGATCTGCCGATATGCGGACGCGTCTGCTGTAGACTGCAAGCTCATTGCATGTCTCTGTTCCATGAGATTAAGAGTATGGTCTGAGAATCTCTTGGTTTGCTTTTTACGGGGTTTATAAAATTTCATCCCAACCGTATGGACAGTTTCCACTAGCCTATCGTTTAGCTCGTCCACAGATTCGCAATCCTCGAGGCAGGCGAAGCGGTTTTGCAGCTCTAGTTGAAAGCTCTCGGGGTTTTGGATATGCGCGCGAGTGGGTCGGAGCGTAGACTTCACCAGTCTGAACCGCTCTCGGTGTACGTTGATATTCAATGTGCCTCTTACCATACGGTGATCGCTCCCAGTTTTCACTTGATTGATCACAGAGACATCATTGAATATGTTCCGTTTCGTAGACATGATGAAGTCAATCTCGTTTCTCGTGGAACCATCAGGACTCAGCCAGGTCCATTTTCGGAGCGGCTGTTTCTTGAAAAAAGAGTTCATCATATAGAGTCCCTCCTTTTCCATGAAATCAGCGAGCATCTGTCCCCTCTGGTTCCGTTGCCCATACCCAAATTGCCCCACTCTCAACTCTGCCCCGCTTCGTTCGCCGAGTTTTGCGTTGAAATCACCCATAACAACGTTGTAGAAGGTCCTAGAGGTATGCATGGCTTTGGAAATGTCCTCATACATAACCTCTACATCATCATCTGGATGCGATGATGTGGGTGCGTAAACCTGGATGACCTTCAACGAATACCGTTTGGTAATTCTGAGTATCAGGTACGCTACCCTGTTGGACACGCTGTTAACTTCTACAACGCTGTTGACGAGAGATTTGTGGACGAGGAACCCGACACCACCTTGGGACTGGTGTTCGCCCTCCCGGTAGTAGAACAAGTTACCGGATTTGAGGATTATCGTGTCCTCCCCCTCTCTACGGACTTCCGACAATCCTATAATATCCCAGTGTAACTTGTTTACTGCTTCTTCCAGTTCGAAGATCTTTTCGTCGGTCCTCAAAGTGCGTGCGTTGTATGTTGCCAGGTCAAGTCGTCGGGGTTGGCAGCGGAATCTCTTCCGGAGATTCTTAGCACCCCCTGCCCCGCCGTTACCATAACCGCTGCCAGAGCTAGGAATAGCGGGGCTGCCGGGGACTGGGGGCCGTTGCTGCCTTGTGGTTTTCATTTTTGGTTTTGCCGGTAATCACCACGCTTGGCAGGCGGGTTGGTGATCGCAGTGCTGACCCTCTCGCACCGATAACGCTGCTGCCCGTTATCGGTCTCTAGCATTTGGGTCAGCGGGGAATGGATATACCGCCATTTATCGGTGTGGAATGTTATAAATAGGAAATGACAGTCAGATAGGAGTTTCGGGGGGGTATTTGGGTTGGGGATAGGATATTTCTACCGCGAAGGGGAGAAATTGAAGCGGTAGTAACAGCTCGAGGCACCCGGGGTCGCTTACCCGCGTGCTTAGCTAGTAACCGGACAGGTTATCTGATTAAGCACCCTCTGGGTTTATATATCTTTAAGTAGCCCTTAAATAAACTTAGAGGACATGTAAAGTTTAGGAGAAATTATTTAAGTCGGGCTTCAATGCTCTATAGTAATCTGGCAATCCAAAAAATTATACCCTTTGGCAATTTCAAGATTTAGCCTATAAATGCACTGATCAAATGAAGAGAAGAAGAATATAGTGATATAATTGTAGAATAATATAAAAAACAACAGCCGGCCTTAATATTTTGTTGTTCTAGGTGGAAACAGTGGCGTATCCAGATTTGAAGATAAGTGAACCTTCGGAAGTGCCATTATGGGTTATAATAGTTTCAGTAATAGTGGGACTCATAGTTCTTATTTTATTAATAATTGCTTTGTGGAAGTTGGGCTTCTTTAAGAGAAGTAGACCTGACCCGACTCTATCTGGTAATTTAGAAAAGAAGAATCATGAGTCGAGTCCATTCATTGGCAGAGACAGGAACAGTATTCGATAGCTGTAAATCATCATAAGTTTGTTGAAACATTGTACATAAAAGTGAACTGTTGTAGAGTATTTTGGTACATATTGGGTTGGCGAGAAAGTAATTTCAGTTAGTATTGCTGTTTAAACTTTTTTTTTATAAATTCTATTCTTGACATTCATTTTCTCTTGATAATGGATATCTCATGTATTAATGTTTCTTAAAATATGTGTTTGTGGGTTTTAAAGTCATAATGTTTTCTTGTGATAACGTCTAACAAATCAGATGACTCATCGTCACATTCATCAAGCAGTAGAGAGGCGCGATTGGCCTAAGTGTTTGGCTTGTGAAGCACCTATCTCTCATCTAAACTATGGTCTGATGTAGTTTCCATTGTTATTATATCAACAATATTTCATCAATGTTATCATCTAAAGTTACAGTTGTTTTTGTATGGTAAAAAATTATCCGACGATAGTGATCTTAAATTGCATCTGCCTCAATTTTCCATCCATCCATATGAATCAGATATTCTGTGATTAAGGAACTATGAAGCTGCCAGAATGATCGCAGAATATTATTACATACAAAGGAATACAATATATAGTTGAATAAAGCTAGATGTTGTGACAAAAAAATGATTTTTTACGACAACTACAAAGCTTAAAAATTACTTTCTTGACAACCTATTAGATAGTATTGAATAATTATAATTTAAAATATCATTTTGACTGTGATGTCTTCGTAGAGGAAATATTGTGTCTAAGTATGTTTAGGTCACGGCCTTATATGTTTTGTTGATGTTTAGCACGAGACCCTAATGTGAAAGGTAATTGTTTTTTATTTGCATTTCTGTGGTGAGTATTATAAATAAAGTTTAATGATTGTTTTAAATATTCGATGATTGTGTTATATTGTAAATATGTACTTGCCTGATTATTTATGAAGTTCTAGGTTAGGAGAAAATGTATTGTCATATTTGCACAGAGGTTTTCGATTGCCTTGGTCTGCGCCGGTCGTTTGACTGTGGTATTAGAAGAACTTATTGTGTAGAGGGCATAGTTTGACTAGATATTTTACTAGTCAGTAAAATTCGACTTTGAGAGCCATGAAGTCGGAAACGTACATACCATTTTTATTACCTGCTGTTGCAATCTGTACTATTATGACAGCCTCGCTGGTACAATGGTGCGAGTACTCGCTTCGTTAGCAGAAGTCCTGGGCCCTTAGACAACGCAACTTTCGAAGAACGCTAACGCTTAAAAAACGTATGGGAATGAAGTTTCATATCGAAATATGAAACGTCATTTTCATATATTTTCAAGCGTTAGCAATTTGCGAAAGTTACGTTGTCTAAAGGCACTGGGTTGGATTCCTGGCAAAAATTTAGGCCGATTGCATTTTCTAATATGTCTGGGTCGGATGTGTTTGGAGGCTTCGGTTTTGGCTATTGACCATCTTAACAGCAAGTAAAGGTCACAAGCAATGTCCCATTATAGCTGGTACGATGGACCATAAGATATAAATACCCTCTTACTAGGTTGACGCGTTACCATCTGAGACTATCACAATCATAAAATAAAAAGAAAATATTTGTCTATCCATCCTCTCAAGTTCAAAGATATTAATATTTTTAGTGGATGACACAAGCAAGTGTGCATTAAATACAGCTGTTTCTATTATTATTCCATGAATTAAATTTACGAAAAGTAGTACAGCGCCATCTACTGAAGGCTAATGCAAAAGGTTATTTTCTGGAGAATTCAGTTGACTTTAATTTTCTGTTCGCATGTCAATTTTGTTGCTAAAAAATCGGATTTAAAGTATAATTTTTGTAACATTGGGCTCTTAGTTATTTATATTAAATAAGATTTGTTCACATTAACATTTCCGTAGCATTTAATGAACTTCCGACTTTATGGCGCTAATTTCGATAGGTATGATTAAGATATAATTTTTAACTTTGGTAATGTTTACTTAAATACTAATCGTAGAACTGATCTACTTAAAAATAAATATATAACTGTACTTAAAATGCATTGATTTTTTATTTGTAACATATTATATTTCATTCAAATGTATTTTGACACAACTTCAACATTAATGGGGTTTATATAGGTAGATATAAAAGTGTATGAACTATTTATTATTAAGTGTTGTACATAGTGTACTATTTAAATAGGATTTTTTACTGAAATTTATATATGAAAAAACTCTTTGAGCATCGAAACATCTTAACTACCATACACGTATATTTCCAGTAATGTATATATATTTTATATAATTATTATATATTAATTTTCAACGTCAACTGTTCTTCAACTGTTCTTCAACTGTTCTCCAATATAAATAACTATTGTTTTAGATTTATGCAGGTGTTTTATTCTTACTGTAATACTAGAAATTTTACTGCCAATACATACGTTATTGTATAACAAATATGTCCATATAATTTTATTTCATGGGTTGTGATTATTTCCGTTAGTTATTGTAAAACACCTTGCTAACAATCATTAGATTAAAACAAATATATTAATAAATAAATGGTGCCATTTTGAAACGTTATTTTATTATATTTTAAATTTTCCCTTAAGTATTGAGAGTCTTTATGATATTGATATTTATAAAAAAAATTATATTCACGCTTAAATATCATCTGTCTGTTTATATTTAAGGTAATATAAGTTACAGAATCTAATTTCTCATGGAAAGGTAAGGTTTGTGCTTATATAACGTCGATTTATATATGAAATGCAATGTTTACAAGCTTCCCTCTTCCGTAATTCATTTAATACGAACCTTTAAAGCCTTTTTAAATGGCATAATTTTGACTCAGCGAGCTCCATCTTATAAAAGATGATTACTTCAATCAACACTTTCGGATATATTCACGATAGGAAAAGTTGTGAAAATTTTATCCATTTTATTTTGTAATGACACAATACTAAATTAAGACTATATATTATTAGATTTCAGCCTATCAGCGTCCAACAGCTGGGCAGAGTACCTTCTTACGCAGACGGCAAAGGGTTTTAGGGCGCAAACGTATCACGCTGATCTACTGCAGTTTGCCAGGCTACACAGATCTCAGAATTGTTTCAAAAATGTGTAGATCTTCTTACAAAATTATATATACATATGTGTATGATGATATTTAAGAACAACTTCAAATCTTATGTTAGGAAGGCTCCTTCACAACCTGTTCAGAGAGTCCTTCTCTGAACAGGTTGTGAAGGAGCCGCAACATACTCGGCAGTCTGTTCTCTTTTATCGTCTATGTAATCCTTCCAATTATGGTATAATTTTTTCAACTAACTTTTTATAAGTTATTACGGAAAAGCTAATTGAATTAATAAAAAAAAAAAATATTGAGTGGCATCTCTATAACTTCTACTGTTAGTTTGTTAAAGAAACGTATACCGTAAACGTATTACCCTTAAATCAAAAGTAAATTTTATTTACTAAAATACTTAAACCCATATCAATCACACTAACATCATTTTCTGCAGAACAAATATTACAATAAATCGGCAACATTACACGATTTTACACGAGGGCTGATTGAAAATTAAACACTGTTTAATTCAGCCAATGACACAATGTCACTGCTTGTAAACTAAAGCTTTACAAAATTTTGGCGTGTGTAATCTTTTGTTCAAAGTAGCGTTAACAAAATTGCTTTTTACTTGTCGTGGTCGTCGTCGTCGTCGCTTCAACCGATGGACGACCACTGCTGGACATAGGTCTCACGTAATGACCTCCACAAGGCCTGATCTTGCGCCGCCTGGCTCCAGCGTCTACCGGCGACCCTCTTTATATCATCGGTTCACCTTGTGGAGGGTCTGCCTACACTGCGCCGTTCGCTGCGGGGTCGCCACTCCAGCACTTTCGGCCCCCAACGTCCATCGGTCCTTCGGACTATGTGCCCCACCCATTGCCACTTCAGGTTCGCGATTATGTCGGTGACTTTGGTTCAGCGTCTATCCAACTGCAACGTGGAGTGCGACAGGGAGATGTTATCTCCCCGAAGCTCTTCACTGCGGCGCTGGAAGACCTTTTTAAGCTTCTGGAGTGGAACGGACTGGGCATGAACATCAACGGCGAGTACATCACTCATCTACGGTTTGCCGATGATGCCATTATGGCAGAGACTCTCGAAGATCTCAATACAATGCTCGATGACCTCAGCAGAGTTTCTCAACAGGTGGGCCTGAACATAAACATGGATAAGACGAAAATTATGTCTAATATCCATGTACCGCCACACCCAATCATCGTTGAGAACTCAGCTCTCGAATTTGTAGACGAGTACACATACCTGGGACATATAGTCCATCTATGTAAGTCCAATTTCGAGAAGGAGGTCAACCGCCGAATCCAACTCGGTTGGGCAGCGTTCGGGAAACTACGCCAGGTATTTTCGTTTGATAATCCTCAGTGCCTGAAGACCAAAGTCTTCGAACAGTGCGTGTTGCCAGTGATGACCTACGGTTCTGGAAGCTCAGAGTCACTCAGCGTGCGATGGAGAGGGCTATATGCTCGGAGTTTCTCTACGTGATCGAATTTTTACTTATAGTGGTTAACAAATAAAATGGTTTTTGTGTTCCTCAAACATTCGTTTATTTGAATAAATTGATCAATATTAATTTACAGTGGATAAAATAAAAATAATTTGCCTAAAAAATTCACGATACCAAGTACAAAAGTACATTAGATTGATGCTTTATTAATAATAATTCTTAAAGTAAATAATTATAATTTAAATATTTTTTTATAATATTGAAATGAATAATACATATTGCCTTACAAATAGGAATACATGACTAGTCTACATAATATTGTATAGATGCGTATAATATAACTTATATTAAAACGTTCTTTCAAAGCCGTTGTGTAGAATTGTAGCTTTCTGTAACAATTGTTTTTAATTATATTTCATATTTCAAACATTATTTTGTAGATTTCATTAAAAAACACGGTAAAATATATATTCATGTGTTTATATAAATAATATAACTACATGATTAACATTTTTTAAAACCATAAGTAAACATTTCGACTCTTAATATAGTACTAGGGTTTGAAAGCTAGTTGTTCCTGGCGGGGAAATACGTATGTACACACCCGATAATTCTGTTATTTAATGGATAAAAAGTTTACGTAATGGTGAATACTTACATCTTTTTTTATGGTGGACCAGCAAAAGGTACACAGGGAGGAATCTTTATATTCAATATCATTTGTCTGGAGGCACGGCTGTTCCATGTTCCCTATAACATAGAAATATGACCTTAAATATAAATTACATGTTGGAGAAACAATAGACTTATACAGATTTCATTAAAAAAAAATTATAAACAAGAAAAAACATTTTTTATGCATGCGAATTTACTTTAATATCCAACACTTATTACTCCCTTTCTCCCTGTAGATGTCATGTTAAAATTTTCAATTTAAAAATACTTTTTTATTCATTCATATTTATCACCATCTGAAATTCAATTAATATAACACCACTGGATAGCTAACTGACTTATTAGTCTAGTGGTTAGCATGTTCGACTACAGACATGGGGTCCTGGGTTAGAGTCTGGGGTTGGGCCAATTCAAAAATCGATTTTGGGGTTTCTGTCAAGATTTTTTCAATATTTGCCCAAACTTGGGAAGTTGGCGGTGTGATCCACCCCCGTGCCTCGGAGAGCACGTTAATGCGTCGGTCCTGGCGCCTGATCCCTCTCCGGTCGTGTCGAATTACCGTCACATCGGACTATGAGAGTGAAGGAATAGAGAGAGCACTTGTGTACGATGCCTGTCAATTCGCAGTGAAGCAGCGTGGTAGGTCTATGCTTTTAAAAACCCTCTCTCATATGACTGAGGAGGCCTGTGCCCAGCAGTGGGACGTTAATGGCCTGCCACTTACATTTATGGATAGCAAAGGATCAAAGACTGTATCACATCACTACTTGATGATTAAATATTTTCCTCGTTACAATACGTATTCATGTACAAATGCAGCTACAACCCATTTTTTCCCCAAAACGTATAGCCTATCCTATAAAGAGTATTAATGAAAATATATCTTTAATAATTTCTATATTAAAAATTGGATAGTGTTAGTAAAAAAAATATGTAGTTCTAAAGCATTTGTTCAGCCCATTTACGTCATGTGAAAGGGCTCCGGGGTGTAAAAAATGTGGATCAATAAACCATCTGACAACATTCAGAATCATTCCTTAGTGGTGACCTTTAGATAACGGATGCAGTGTCCGTTACCTAACCAGGAGAGGAACCGCGAGGTGGTGCTCCAGACAAGCCACCTTCGGAGTAAGTTTTTTTAGGTTATTTAGACCGGGTTGGGCCTAAACATGGCACATCGAATGTCTGTTAATCGCGTTCTCGTGACTACGTCTCCGATTTTTTCCGGGTTTTAGCCGGTAGGAGCCCGGCATAACCTGCAAGATCCTCCAGAATGTACCAGATATCCACGAGTAGTTCCCAGCGTCAAAAAAATCATTCAGAATCATAATATGTAAGCTTTCCTGAGTTGAAAACTGTTAAGTAGAATGTGATCCTCATATTAACAAAGGTATACAAAAGAACCGCCTTAATATTAGACGGCTCTCACAAAGGCTTAATTAGAATTTAACTAGCGTACTATCTATTCTAGGGCTATGCGATGTCGTAACTGGAAAAACGTGTCACTATAATGACATCAGCTGTGTTTATTAGAAGAATTGCTATTTGCCAAGACCTGCAGACAATTTTCACTTTTATGTCGTCACATTTAAACGCATGTGTAAAATGTGACAGTAAATCGCGATGAGGTTAGACTATAACAATACTTTCCTTATTTGGTCAGATAAAGAAATTCAGATTGTATGCCATGTACACTAAAGTAATACTGTTTAAGACGGTCTAAATCGATTGGATCATTAATATCCTCACAACCACGAAAAACTTCAAAATTTTGGTCAGCCGGGAATCAAACGCGGAGCCTATGCTAGTACAGGGAGTAGTCGCATCATTACTCCAGCCAGGCTCTTTTTTCTTTAAACATTTCGTAAGACGGCCTGTATGCACTTCTTTGGATAATTCATCTTATTTTACAGTATTCCCTTATATATTAAAAAAAGGGAATATATAAATATAACTAAATAACTACCTCATTGGTCTGGCGGTTAGCATGTTCGACTACAGACATGAGGTGCTGGGTGCGAGTCGGGTCAGGCCAATTCGAAATCGATATTGAAATTTCTGTTAAGATTTTCTAAATTTTTGCCCGAAATCAGAGAGTACACTTGTGTACTATGCCTGCCAATCTGCAATAGAGCAGCGTGGTGAGTCTATGCTCTAAAAACCCTCTCTCATATGAGTGAGGAGGCTTGTACCCAGCAGTGGAACGTTAATGGGCTGCTACTTACTTTTTTACTTTTAACTAAAGAACTTGTTGTTATCGCTGGGAAATTCCTTTACACACCCACAGCAGTTGAGAGCGTAGGATTGACTGTCAAGATCGAAATCCCACTAATACCCAGAGGACCTTCGTCATTATGAAATGGAGCACCAGTGGTTCGTATGCGCATTCCAGTCTGATGTCCTGACGATGAAGCTGAGCCGAATCAAGGTTCATTTGCCACCCAACGAAGAATAACTTTGTGACACTGTTAAATAATTCAATGACAGACATGAGTGGATTGGAATTCAGTTTATCGAGTGAATACATAAAACGTGATTAATATAACAGTTTTGGTTATAACAGTAACTACTGAATTTCTTGCTGGTATATGTTTTGTAAAATAAATCGGTGCTAGATATGTTATCTTTTAAAAGATTTTTCAAAAGAGCTTGTTAAGCGTTATTGAATTTGGAATATTTATTAGACACGATAGGTATGGCCTACGGGTAACTATTTATAGTGAAGAGAAAAGTTGAGAGGAAGAGGAGTACAAGTTTTGCCTGAGGAACATGAACATGAAGGAGTGGACAGGTGTTTTTTTTTTTCAAATGTCAAACAGCTGTTAGCCCTACTGGCTTACAGGCTTGACTTTACAACGTAACCGGAAAAAATGGGGAGTAAAGCCCACAGAAGGATTAATAACGTCGTGGAGAGGTCTTGTCAGCGTGCTTCTTCAGTCGAGGACTTAGGACAAGTCGAGTGCCTCGTTTTCGCCAGCGAGTAATGTGCTCTTATAGTCAAGGTCATAATTAGGAGTCCTATTCCTGGGAAGGATATTGAGCCTGAGTAGGAGAAGACATATGTATATCTCTTGTGTGATTAAAAATATAACATACCAGTATATAATTGGTTGTCAAGGTGAGTAATGTAGCTTCCAGCTAGGCGAAGTATCTCGATCTTGCTTAGCTTCCGATCTGGGGGCTCCGTGGGTATCAAAACACGAAGCGCGTTGAATGCCATGTTGACGCTGCTTAGAAATTGAAAAAGTATTTTGATAACAATTATATTAGAAAATTTTAATGCAATAAAAATAATATTTAATCAACTAGCAAAGTCGGTTACGCTTCACTGTGGTTCTATCTATATATAAATAATCTTTGTCACAGTGTTTTACCGATGATAATCCATTTTGGTGCTACCATTTAAATAAAATATAAATACCAATTGTGCTATTGTTACCCATATTGCCGTGAGATAAAGAACTATACGAGTAAGACCGTAAATCAGATAGTAAGTAGCAGCCCTTTTAACGTCCCACTGCTGGGCACAGGCCTCCTCACTCCGAGGAACGAGGGATTTTAGAGCATAGATCCACCACACCGCTCCACTGCGGATTGGCAGACATAGTACACAAGTGCACTCTCTATTTCTTCACTCTCATAGTCGCAGGACCGACGGCTTAACTTGTTCTCCGAGGCACGGGGGTTGATCACACCGCTAACTTCCCAACTTCGGGCAAATATTGAGAAAATCTTAATAGAAACCTCAATATCGATGTTCGAATTGGCCCGACCCGGGGCTCGAACCCAGGACCTCATGTCTGTGACGGAACATGCTAACCACTACACCAATGAGGGCGCTATCAAAATCAGATAGTATATAAAGTGAATCGTAGTCCGGCTTACATATTCCTATCACAATGTATACGCTTATTACGAACCTGTAAACCCCATATTCCTACGAAATAGTGATTTTAAACGAAAAATCACTGATATTACTAAAACATTGGCGATTGACGTTAAATTCAGCATTCATATCACTTATGCTATTTAGACCATCACTAAAAACGAGAATCTTCTTATGCCTATGAATTTTATTAGGTATCGGTTCATTATTAACAACAAAGTAATAAAGTCGCCTAGTACAAGATAAACTGACGATAGCTAACTTTAAAGTTGTATTAATTTAGCGGAAAGTTATGACAGTCCATTTTTTTTTGCATTTATTAATGGAAAGTTTAAATTATCCATATTACTGTTACCCATCAGACCCGTATTACCAAGCGATATAAAATTTCTCACCAAATAACCTTTACCAGGTGTGCGCCTATTCTACTTTGCGTTATTATTTACTTATAAAAAAAAGCCAAACGAAAACCCCTTAATAATACAATTAGACTATTATATACAAGAATAATGTCATTATTATAACAATGAAAAATAAAATAAGTCAATTCCTACACCCTCTGTCACGAATCGTTTACTCATTTAGCCTTTTCTAATTCCTACTTCATATGTATATTATATAACCTTTAACAAAATACTTTTTCTTCTTGAGTGGCTTTAAAAACGTTTTTTAAACTGATAGTGAATGACATTTTATGTTAATAAAGTTTTATTTCAAATATTATTTCATTAATGAAATTTATATTGTGAAAAATTGTACAGCACCATCTATTGAAAGCTCGTGTAAAATTTATGAATGTTTCTTTATATGTAACGAGTTTATGACGTTCTTGCTAGATAGAATTTTCCTTTAATTTTTTATATTATATATTTTTAAATAAACTCTGATCTGGTTTTATTGCTTTGAGGCAAATATTTATCTAATATATAAAATTTTCCGACACGGCTTTACCGATTTGTACCAAATTTTATAGGCGTATTCAGTAGGTCTAAGAATCGGCTACTGAACATTTCATACCCATAGATGATAAGGGTTCTTCACCCTTAAATTTTTTTTAATTTTTGGACGAAATTTTTTGTTTTTATTTTTTTGTGATACAGCCTACAAACAGCCCTAAATTTTCATCTTTCTATCACCAACCCCTATTTTTTTATAGCGAATACAGTAATTATATGGCAAAACAACGTTTGCTGGGTCAGCTAGTTATCATATAATATTATGTCAATTAATCTATTAAAATATACGCATCACATAAATAATCAAATTATATACATAAATCTGCGAAACACTATATAAATGTTTTCGTTAATTTCGTAATATACGAGAGGTAATATTACTGCAGGAAATTGTGACGCTTGTAACCTTCAAGAATAGTTCCGTTATTTACTTAGTTAGCATCTACGGACTCCTTGATCTATATAAGTTAACGAGATTATAAACTTTGTAAAACAAACATAAAATTATTACATCCGGCCCGGTGTACGTAGTATATAGGTCGTTCAATAAACAGGTAAGTACCACGTCTTAAGATCTGGTCATTGCTTTGATTGAAGGAGTTATAATTGATCAAAAGTTAACTTTCGTTCCCCACATAGAAAAAATAAGTAAACGTGCTTCCAGGATACTTGGCTTTGTTATCAG
Organism: Elymnias hypermnestra; assembly: GCA_015832385.1. Taxonomy (NCBI): domain Eukaryota; kingdom Metazoa; phylum Arthropoda; class Insecta; order Lepidoptera; family Nymphalidae; genus Elymnias; species Elymnias hypermnestra. The sequence continues at coordinate 692,136 of JACTOM010000023.1, forward strand.
AAATTCAAAAGTTTTTAAAAACATTAGAACTAAAATACTCATTTATAATAGTTTAGTCAGAAGTATAATGTAATACTGTTCTGTAGTATGGAGACCCCGTTATGCTACACATATCTTGCGTTGAGAATGTATCCAAAAGAGGTTTCTTTGGTGCTTGGAAAAGGCAGAAGAGACTTCTCTTATCATTCGAACGACTGACACATTTCGAAATACTCTCTTCAGAAAATCGACGAATCCTTTTAGATTCGTTGTTCACATATAAAATTTTAAATGGTAATATAGACTGCCCTCAATTGATAAGTAAACTTAGTACCCGTGTCCCAAGTAATTGTCCACGTAAGCCCAATACACTATTTTGTCCCCATTTTCGAAAAACAGTTATCGGTGCAAACACACCCTTACCAAGATTGTGTACAACACTAAACAATGTTAATGATGTGATTGATGTCAATTTTGATTCACTTTCCAGGGCTCGTAGTACTATAATGCTAACTATAGGTTATGTTAAATTTAGGTTTTAAACAATTTTTGCTACTTTGTTCACCTTTTGCCTAGATTTTTTTATGTTAGTTCATGTTTTTTTTACTTTTAATGTAGCTAACATTTCTATACAAACTAGGCTATAAAATATGTGTATGTATCAGTGTAAGGCTTATATTTTGGGGGAATTCGACAGACATAAATAAGGTTTTTATAATTAAAAAAAAATGTATAAGAGCTATCCTAAAAATGGCGCCGTATGAGTCCTGCAAACCCGTATTTCAAAGGTTAAAAATTTTAACTCTCCCTAGCCTATATATTTTTGAAAATGCAAAGTTTGTGAAGTTTAACTTAAATTTATTTAATACTGTGCAAAAAACGAATGGGGCAGGAGCACGGAGAGATCTTACTAAATTACAATTTATGAAATCAAGGACTAAACATTTGACAAAAAGTTTTATGAAATGGCTGTTATGGAAAATGTAAATGTAATGGAAAAACTGTTATGAATATAAAAATTTATAATAACCTGCCAGAAAATATCAGAACATTGCCTACTAAAAAATACATAATTGAATTAAAAAAATGGTTATTAAAGAAAAATTATTATTCAATTAAGAATTTTTTTGGAGCAGAGACGAATTTAATGACATTGCTTATAAAAAATATAATTCGACATTACACATAATTCGTAAATATGATATTGTGAAAATTTTACGAACTAGATAATATTATTTATTATTTATAAGCACTTTTAAAAATGAAATGTTGTTATTATATCTTGCACTATATGTTTTAACCATAATTATTTTAAATTATTTATCATTGTAATACGCTATGCTTGCAACGCCCTGACGGGGCTTCACTTGTACTTGTACATACTGAAAGCAATAAATAAGTTATCGTTAGTAAACCTAATAAATAAAAAAAAAACTGTTTCTTTACTACGAGTTAGTAAACAATCAAAATCAATATATTCTATATTCGAGTAGGCTCAAAAAGAGCTTTTGAATCGTCACTAGTCTGTCCGTTGGTAACGAATCTACCACCGGTTGGGAAAGTTGTATCCGCTGAGAAGAAACTCAGCGGTTACGCTTTTGAAGGTAGTTTTGTATGATACAATGTGAATATAATACTTCTGTGAGCAACTGCAATCAAATCTGATAATTTCTATCGCTTAAGTAATGTTCAAAATTATAATATGCCTTTTGTAAAAGTATGTTTTTAACATATTTCTCAAAATACGGAGGCAAATCTAAAACTGATTACCGTATCTTATTAAAAATGCGTAAGATCAACCCGACAAATGATTTCTGAAAATTCTTCACTCTGAAATATGGAATTACAAGTTTGTTCTTAATTCTTGTGTTAAAATTGTGTATTTCACTTTTTTGTGAGAATTGATATTTCTTTGAGTTTATTTCTTAGGGAAGCACGAGATCCTAATTGATATATGGCACTTATTGTTCTTTTTTGTAATTGAAAATGGACTGAAATCCAAATAGTCCCAAAACATGCAGATCTCCTAGTGGCATTTCAAATATATACTAAAACAATATAATAGAAACACAGGTTTACAATACAATACAAAAACTCTTTATTGCACACCCAATACATAAAAAAAAAAAACAATACAGTTAAGACATAATCGTATACATTATGGAGTACAATTGGCGGCCTTATCGCTGAAATAGCGATCTCTTCCAGGCAACCAAAAGCGCTTAGAAGGACACATACAAAAGAATCAGAGAAAGGTGTACTTAATCTATTTACTTATAATATATCTATCTATTTACTAATAATAGTAATACCACTTATAATAATTAATAATAACAGTATCAATTAGTCAAGTCTTGGACAGGAAGTAGTCTTTTACCATCTTTTTAAATAAGTTATGGGACTGAGCATATTTTATATTGATCGGCAGTGAGTTCCAAAGACGAGCAGCTTGAACAGAGAAAGATTTTGAAAAAAATGAAGTAGAGTGAGAAGGAATTTTTAATAGTAAGTTATCTTGCGAACGGAGTTGTCGATTATGAGACTCGTCAAGAAACTCAAAGCGTTCTCTCAGATATGCAGGCGCTTTAGGATCAAACAGCACGCAATAGAGAAGAGAAAGAAGATGAGTATTCCGGCGAAGGCGAATTGGGAGCCACTTGAGTTTATTGCGGAAGTTGGAAATATGATCATATTTGCGGAGACCAAATATGAATTTTATACATAAATTTTGAAGTCTCTCAAGCTTATTTAATTGCTCCTCGGTGAGATCAAGAAAACAAGTGTCAGCATAATCAAGGACTGGTAGCAAGAGAGTATGTGCTAGAGCAACTTTAGTTGGTATAGGCAGTAGGTTACGTAAACGCCGCAAGGAACCGGTAGCTGCAAATATTTTCTTACTTAATTCACTTATTTGCGGCGTCCACGACAGAGTCTGATCAAGAGTGATACCCAAATTCTTCACGTTACTCTTAAAGGGGATTATTGACTTATTATACTGTACTGCTGGGACCTCGGTTAAGTTAAGGCGAGAAATAAGTTTGGAACTGCCTATTATAATAGCCTGGCTCTTAGCGGGGTTTAATTTTAAACCATACAAATTAGTCCATTTTGAAATGCCGATTAGGTCCTCGTTAATCTTTTGAATGCCATGACTGAGATCAGCGAGTTTTGTTGAGTGGTAAATTTGGAGGTCATCTGCGTAAAGGTGGTAGGGAGAAGATATATAATTACTTATGGAATTAATAAACAATGAAAACAACAGAGGAGACAACACGCCACCTTGCGGAACGCCGGCTTTGACGGAAGACCAAGAGGAAAAGGATTCCTGGACTTTAATCCGTTGCCGACGACCATGCAAGTAACACCGAAACCAGTCAATTACTGATGGAGATATATTAAGAGAAATCAGAACATATAGAAGAATATCAAAATCAACACAGTTAAACGCATTACTAAAATCTAGTAATATCAGTATTGTTACTTTTTTGTTATCCATAGCTGATCTAATATCATCAGTAATTTTGACTAAAGCAGTAGCCGTACTATGACCAGGTCGGAAACCGGACTGCAAAGGGTTTAAGAGGCTGTTCATGGATATAAAAGCACTTAGTTGTTGGTAGACTAACCTCTCAAGGACCTTGGACAAGAAAGGAAGGATGGATATGGGACGATAATCGGAACAAGTGGAAGGATTACTTTTTTTGGGTATCGGAATAAGGTTTACATCTTTCCAGACTGAGGGAAATGAGCCGTATTGGATGGAGTGGTTAAATATCTGTGTAATAACAGGAACCAAGACATCAAGGATAGGAATAATCATTTTACGGCTAATGCAGTCAGATCCTACAGAATTTGAGTTTATACTTAACAAATTTCTCTTAACATCACTTGCAGAAAATTGCGAGAAAGTGAAAGGAGGAAAAGCTGGAGCTGATGTGGCAGAAAGTTTATTTTGTATGTTTAATTTAACAGTGTCATCAATAATTTCAGATGAAGAGAAGTGGTGATTAAGGATATTAAGATCCAAATTGAAGGAGTTTGTTTCACTAGAGCGTTGCTTACCGACTCCAAGAGTTTTCAAGAAATTCCAGACTCTAGTCGTGTTATCGTCTTCGAGAACAGACTTGTGTATGTGGCGTCGTTGGGAATCCCTGCACACCTTATTGCAGTTGTTTCGGATCTTTTTATACTTGTTTTTATTTTTATCACTCGAATCTGACTTGTATTTAGCTTTAGCTGCATTTTTCTTTCCTTGTAAACGTTTTATTTCGTCAGTGAGCCAAGGGGCGGGTAGATGTTTAACTCGGACTGGACGGAGAGGGGCATGCTTATCATAAAGCTGGATGAGTAATGAATTAAAGACACTAACTTTTTCATCTATTGTATGACCCTTCGATATTTGATCCCAGTCGACGTCTAATGCATCTGCGTTTAACTTATCTACATCTATTCCACCAAAGTTACGCTGCAGAAGCAGTCTTGATTTAACTTTTGGGGGCTTTAATTTGTAAGAAAGATAAAGGAGGTCGTGATATGAGAAAGCATCAGCTGCGTATTGTCCATATTTTTCCACATGATCTACAGAAGAAACAAGAATAAGATCAAGGAGAGAAGGAATACAATTTGGGAAAAAGTGAGTTGCAGATGATGGCAAAATATTAAGATTAACAGCGTTAACTAAGGTTACTAATCGGGAAGATCTAGAATCGTTTTTTAAGAGGCAGGTATTAAAATCTCCCATAATTATAGTGTGATCATATAAGGGAGTGTACATTTCTAATAGGTTTTCAAACGTTTCAAAAAAGTCAATAGTTACTGATGGGCTATAGTAAACTCCAAGCAAAAGCTTGGTGTGAGAAAATTGGATTTCCAATAAAAGATTTTCTGCAAGATTACCATCTGATTCAGAAAAGCTAACTAAAGAGAAAGGTATATGAGAACGCAGATAAATTGCAACTCCACCCCCAGTTCTACCACAACGATCGTTTCGAATGAGCTGGAACCCGGGAATGGAATAACAAGCCGTAGGGAGGCAAGGCTTTAACCAGGATTCTGAAATTAAAATTGCATGCAAATTTGCGCTTTCAAAGGTGGATAACAAGTCAGGATAATGAGCAGGAATACTCTGAGCATTTATATGTACGATATTGAAATTTTTCAGAAAATCTGGAAAGGTTGAATTAAGATTTTCAGCAAGAGTTGGAATACTGTGATAACTGTTAGTGCCGTTCGATCCATCAGCTGAGATAGTAAATGAAGTGGAGGCGTGGTTACTGTCCTCAAATATCATATTATGTATAATAAATAGTATTTATGAGTGTATCTTAACCTATGAAGAAAAATAAATTTATATATTAAAAGTAATAAACGAAAATAAAAAAAAATAATAATAAAAAACCTAATGAATAACTTGACCAGGTCTATAACCTACCAGCTATAATAATTGTTATTATTAATAGTTACTGCAAACAAGTAAAAACAAGTATCAATGTTTCGGACAATATTCTCGGCTCATACACGATTAAAATATGATAATAGTTAAATAGTCTATAATCAAGTAAGTTCAAGCCTGATGTACACTTTAAATAGTTTTAACAGAATCGGTCGTGCAGTTTCTCGAAATTACATGGACGAGCATCACGATTTTAAAGAACAAAGAACGAAAGTTAGTATATTTTCGGGAATCATTGATATAATGTACATTATTTTTGTCTTGTTCGCAAATTTAACAAAAAGAAAAAGTTATTAAATTATAAACTAATTGTAAATCACTAAAAAGGCATCAGATTGAACGAAACATGCATTTATAACAAAAAGTAGGTAGTTGAATAAATTCTGTCATACGTAAGTGAGAATGCCAAATATAAACACAATAAATTAAGCTACTTTTTATAAGGACGTTTAGTGCGTGTTAAAATCCCCTTGTCTGCGGGTTTAGTGTTAGTTTTTTTCTCAGTGACCTGTATTGAACTGGGCTCAAGTGCGCAAGACTTAGACGGATTGGGGATGCTGTCGAGTTCGGACATACATTCAACGGGATATCTTGTTCCGTCGTCAGATACGACGAAAACACAACCGTCCCTCGTCCAGCATTTACCTATGCCAAACCGTGAGCGGGCCTCCAGAAATACAGCATGACGGTCTCTTGTCAGGAATTCAGATTGAGTTATTCCAGATCCTTTTAATTTAGACTTAGCAAACCACACTTTATCTCGTACAACAGCGTCATGGAATTTAACAGCAATTGGCCTTGGCCTTTGGTGGACAGAACGTCCCAGACGGTAGCAACACTTAATGCTGTTACTCGAGAAGTTTGACAAGATTAACTTGTTCTCCACGAGACCAGTAATTTTCGCTGTAATGTCTTCCTCTTTTTCTTCGGATATGCCATGGAATAGGAGCATCTTGCGTCGTCTCCGTATCTCTTGCCGGTCCAATTCTTTAGATAAGAGTTCGACCTGAGATTGTAAGGTACTAAGGGCAGTGATAATAAAGGACTTGAATGCTGCAAAATCTGATGCCAACGAAACGGATGTAACAGGAGACGTACCTTATTTAGGAGGTTTATTAGAAGAACTTAGAAAGAATACAAGTAATAATAAAATAAGTAAATGTCTACTTATTACAATTAATGTCGCACTTTTTATAATGAGCTTAAACTAATTGAAACATTAATAAGGATATTTCACATATTTTTTTTTTAAATTTCTACTGTAAGTTTACAATCTCTTTTCAATTTTAGATTGTTAAAAAAATACGTTTTTATTAATATAATATGCGGATGACACTTTCGTAATGTAAAAGCATTTTTTTTTAATTTTTTTTTGTAATAATTTTTTTTTTAATAATTAATTATTTATTACACATAATTATTATATTATATACAGCGTTATCTATTGAAAGCTCACGTAAAACTATAAAGGTGTAAAAAGTTCGTGTTAGATTCTATAGGAATTTACTTTAGTCTCTTTTAGTATTACTTTTTAAGTTAATCTTCATTGAAATTACTACTATAATTATTATATATCATAGTTTATTGAAGTGAAATCGAATTGCATTACCGAATGAATGTTTTATCTTAGTCCTAAAAAGGAAATAATTAATAATTCAGCAAGGACTCGTGTAGAACAGCAGCGATCCATCTATTTTTGACGTGAAACTTCTTTAGGCACATGAGGATAAAACTTTTATGCATGAAACGCGTGATTAGCGTCACGAAGATGTGCAGCGTTTTTTATGCTTATTCGTTTGAAGGTTAGGTAGTTTTAATATTTACAAATGACATGTGGCATTTTAATTTGAACCTCGTGATTATTTATACAATTTTTCGTAAAATGTATAATAAATATATATCATAAATGTTCTTTTCTAAATTCAATTAATAATATCTTATATTGACAGAAAACACGTGGAATTTTTATTTACAATTCGACATTTGAGATTACAATAAATTATTTGCATTAACTTTCGACACTTTTAATATTTTAATGACAATTAAATTCGCGACGTACCTTCCTTTTTTCTTCCCTCTAAGTCTTAAAAACCAAAAGTTTAAGATTAGTATAAATATAAACAAGACTTAGTTTGCCAAAGAAGTTTCACTTTTAACATGTGTACTTTGTACGCACGCACTTTTAACTTTATTTGGTTAATAATGGTTTGAAATAACAATTATACTACTAACTTTTGCGTCCGATCTCTTTCTCGAGCGTTAGCTTGACACCGTTGTTTAGTTGGTGGAACACTTTCTATATTATTTTGAAATGTCACAGAGCAAAAATGTTCCCATGTGTCATCTGGTTGATAACTTGTAAAGGTATCCATTTATCACGAAAATATTTTTAAAAACACTATAACGGAGATGTTTGGTTTAAATGCTGGATGTGTACTACTAATCGGAGTGTTTGGTAATAAGTGTTTCGGCTCCCGATGGATATCATTTTGGAGGAGTAATTTAGGAAGAACAGCGCGCGCCTCTGTCTCGCTTCTTAGCGATAATTGTATAAACAGATGCCTCTATATGAGGCAGGGGCGTATTACAACTTAATATATTATTATTTTATTGAAGTGAAGCTTCTTTAGGCGTACGAGGGTAAATTTTTACTGATGAAACGCGTGATTAGCCTCACGAATATGTGCAGCTTTTTTATGCTAACTCATTTAAAGGTTGGCTAGTTTTGATATTTACAAATAACATGTGGCATTTTAATTTGCCACTCGTCATTTAATAATTTAATATACTATTAAAAACATAAAATATATCATAAAATCTCTTTTATAAATTTTAAATTCAAAAATGAAATTTGTTTTATATATATAATAATTTCTTATATTGACAAAATACACGTGGCAGTTTTAATTACAATTCGTCATTTGAGATTTCAATAAATATTTTGTATTCATTTTCGACACTTTTAATATTTTAATGATAGGTCATTAAATTCCTAACATATCTTCCTTTTTCCTATCCCCTATTTCTCAGAAATCTAAATTTTTAGACTTGTATAAAATATAAACAACAATAAAAAATTAGTTTGCCAAAGAAGTTTCACTTCTGACATCTGTGCTTTGTACGCACGCACTTTTAACACAGCTAAACTCACTAAGTGATAGATACATAAAAGAGTAGGAGCAAAATTTACCAGTCATCAATACACAATTATAATTCCAGATATATTGAAAACATTATTAAGCGATGAAAAAAAGTTACATCATTAACCTCACCTTAATAACATTTTTGAGTTCAGTTGTGTGGTCATCTCCACACATCAATTTTTTTAAATTAATTGAATATTCTTCTACAGTTTACTTCTTTCTGATGATAGATTTATGGTGATAAGGTCAACGGTATTTAATGCATAGCCTTTTAGTAGAAAATTTGTACAACAGCAGCTTTATCTTATTTTAAAATATAATTCATGCTATTTGGTATTTCATGCTGTTGAATAAAGTATATTATCTATCAATTTAAATTAAATCAAAGAATAAACCTTTACAAATTTACGTGAGCTTTCAAAAGATTATGGTGTAAAATTGAATGCGTAAGGTAATGAAAGGAATAAATAAAAAGAATTAAATTTGTCTGAATACGTGCCTGTTATGGCGAATGGTTGAGTTGTCATCAGGATGTAAAGCGCCAATGCTCCCCCTTGTGCCTATTTGTTTAAGTTAACTACTGCAATAAATATTTTTAACGTCTTTGATGATTCGTCGGACTTTAAAATAACAATCAGTCACACTTACATACGTAAGGGAACCGTGTTACATGAGTTAGACGTAAATCAGTTCAAAGTTTTGTCCACTTCCTCAATGGGAATACACAAACGTAAATTGGCAAGTCCAATAAAATAACATGTCAAAGAAATGTTAGAATAATAAAAATAGTACACAAAATAATTTCTTGTAGCCCTTACATTTTTTCCATAGCAAGAATCAGCGTTATATATATATATATATATATATATATATACATACATATATATATATGACATATCCAGGTATCTATTGACGTATACCTCTGCAACCAAAAGGGACTTGAAATTTGATAGGAATATTCCTTTAGCCAAATATAGGTCAAGTTTCTTATTTGTAAAACAATTTGCTTAAATTAATGAAATTGCTACCCAAAAAACATTTCACGCAGACGAAGTCACGGGTTCAGCTAGTTTCTTGTAAGTCGTTTCTGTTTATTCGGTTTATTTAGGTAGGTAGTTATATTTTTTTTTTGCAAATCGGAATACTGAGCCTGCGTTAGTTATATATAATTTGCCTTGCATATATTCATAATTATTGTAATTATACTACTTCAAATTATTCCATAGTAAGTAAGTAGCAGCCCATTAACGTCTCACTGCTGGGCACAGGCCTCCTCACTCCGAGGAGCGAGCGTTTTTAGAGCATAGACNAGAGAGGTCAGGCGCAGGACCGACGGCTTAACGTGCTCTCTGAGGCACGGGGGTGGTTCACACCGCCAACTTCCCAACTTCGGGCAAATATTGAGATAATCTTAATAGAAAACTCAATATTGATTTTGGAATTTGCCCGACCTGGGACTCGAACCCAGGACCTCATGTCTGTAGTCGAACATGCGAACCACTAGAAAAATGCGGCAGTTCCATAGCTTGTTCTTAAATAAATTTCCTTGTATATTTTTAAAAATCAAAAAAAGTGTATTATGAAATTAAATTAAACAAATCCTGCATTCCAAGTGAGCAAATTAAAAAAAAAACAAACAATATCGGTTCAATAATTTCGGAGTTCATCTCAGTTACAGCGACAGCGATATTTTTTAATATATATACTAACATAATATTATAAATTCTGATTGTATAAATAATAAAACAACATGTTACTTTGGACACTTTCCCTAGGGAATACGGATATTAGTCCGTGGGAAAGGTTTAATTGGTTAAATTATATAGCGGGGTTCAACAGTCGTTTATATTCATTTGAGTTGACGATGTACATATTGAGAATAAAAGACGTTACAACCAATTCTAAAGAAACAACAAACTTTATGATATAGAATATTGTAAATTTATAAAGCAAATAAGATCGTTTTAATGGATACATCTGCAATAAATTGTTTAATCATTTTTAATCGATATTCTTTTTTAATGCTGACAAGTTAGGGTTTGTGGTGTGAACACATCTGATGGCAAGTGATCATACAGTCTAAGATGGAAACTCGCTAATCTGGTAAAAGGCCTGAAATATAAGATCCCATTGAACTATTGTAGATAGTTCCACCTAAATACTTATTTAACTCTCTAAAGTCTTTAAAAATAATTGGTTTAAAGGTTTTAATAATAGAATTATTTATAGTACTGTGAAAAAGTATGAAACAATACAAGCAGAAAGTTAACTAGTAAAGTAAAGTAATGTTAACCTTTTCATCGAAAAGTTGAACGTATAATTGTGTAATAATTTCAAATTATAAAAAATAGTATATCCGATTTTTTTAATAAACCTGTCAATTTAGGATATTTGTTTTCGAATGTCTTATACAATATTTAAATGAATATTATTGTGGCCTTGCTCCACAATATTTTATTCCCTCAAGAACGAGTTTCAGAACAAGCTCAGTTCTGAAACTCGTAAAGCATTGCCTTGTTTCTTATTATTTAAATGATTTTCTCTTAGTAGATAGTTATTTATCTGATAAGTCTTTCCAGATAACTACTTTTTTACAGCTGAATAAATGAGTAAGAGAAGGTGTTCTGATTTCTTGTAGAAATATATTATTAATGTAACTTATAATCTAAGACGACATTGCAATTTTGCAGCAATAACGTAATTTGATATTGGGATACTTTTGGAACTAAATATAGAAAATATATTAGATTTTTGGCTTCATCTAAATATTTTTTAGCATATTATTTTAAAATAAACATCAAAGTTTTAAATTAAAAATTAATTATTCTAGTGAGCACTGAAAACAAAGCACATTTGAGTCATTTTACCGAAACAATCAGAATGGATAGTAATTGGTATTATGCTCACAAGCGAGCATATTACCAATTATGCTCTCCTGTGTAGAGTGCACCTGAGGGGGTCGATTGTCCCGAGCAATCTTCTCGCCTCACTATATCAGGTGCAGAAGGTTCAGCTGGGTTTTTGTTCGTATTCTGGTACCCAACGAGTCCTATTCTAACGCATGAGGAAAATAATGCGACGTGCGTAAATACATTCTCAGAAAAAATAAAAAATATAATGCTCGCTATGCTAATACGCGTTTGAAAGATTGCATATACGAGTACGTGCCGCTAGACAGTAGTCACAAAGCAATTCCAAGGAGGATGTTCAGGTGTCTGTTGATTTTGCGAGTACGTCACGTCCCCTCCATGGCATCCGCCAACCGACGCGGGCTCACCACGGCCGCGACTTTCTCCTCGCGACACCGTCGGTGAAACCACCCGGAGTCGAACACAAACCGCGCGCGAGTCGACCGCTTTTAAGACGCGACCTTACTTAACCTAAACACGACTTCCGTGAACACTTTCGCTCCGTGAACAATTTGTGCGAACGTTTCGTGTTAAAAACAACAAACGACATCCTTACCATACAAAATATTACAGGATTACTTGAGATGTTCAGCCGAAATTAAAAGGTGAGTCGTACCTTTCTATTAGCCGCGGTCAGATCTTAGATGATGACATTCGATGATAAGGTGGGCGAAGTGCCTCGTGGTGAACGCAAGGACGCGGTCCACCTCTTGGACTCACCACACGAACAAAACGTTTGTTGAATTTGCTGATTACCCACTTATTACTTACTACCTTATTGCTGGTTGCATCCTCTGCATCGTTAAGTTGCGTAAGCATGCCTGTATGAGCATGTTAAAACGAATTATTAGCAAGGATATTTGTATTACGAGAATGTTACAAAACTCACGTTTCTATCAGCGGTCTTTACGTCACTTTTAAATCAATATATATTTATACTAATAGTCGCAAATATTTGGGAATAGTCAGCGAAAAGTTTTATATACGTCGGAATCAAATTTCAATTAAACATTAATATTTCGTACGAAATTGTGCGATGCCAATGTATTGTATTGACCATTTAACAAAATGGATCAGCTGACCAGCGGTTGCCTTTGAAGGCGTAGACATAAAGAAACTGTAAAAAGAAAATCTTTTTAATTTATCTATATGCAGGTCAAAAGATTAAAATCGGCCTTCTATTCAATGCAAGCACTTCGTTTTACAGTTTTTTTGTGTAAACATTGAAATTTACGATACAATTAAAACCTTTGAATATGGGTTAAAACACTTTAAATGTCGGTCGTTTTGTATAAAATTATTATATCACGTAATTTTGAAATGTACTACTGTGTTGGTCAGTCACCGCCTGTCATTTAATCTTAACAACTTGTAATATACCGCTTAAGTATGTTATAAGCTTTTAATGATGGCCAATTTTGCTGTCAATCTGTCAATTTTAAATAATCTCAAATGGCTCTTAGGTGTTATATTAAATTTTAATATAATAGAGGTACTTAAAGGATTTTTTGTTACTTTTATACATATTAGTAAATTTGTTATTATTACTATACGTTTTAAAGTATTTCACATTTTAAAAGCATTAACTTGGTAACTAGAGTAAGTTCCTCAAATCAAGACTGCCAGTGTAGTTTTATATGAGTCATTATTATAAATTAAATCAGGAATATAATAGTTCTCTTTCAATATAAATTTCAAAAAAATATTTAAATATTTCCATACTTTATTCTAATCAAACTAAATCTCAAGCGTCTAAAAAAATGAAATCTCAAGTTTTAATTTTACTAGAAACTAATATTTACGAAATTATATAATTTGCGAAAAATGTATATTTTTTTTTACAATTTACTTTTTACATTTTACAAGTTCACAATACGATACAATGAAATCCATAATATTTCTCTTGTTGTATTGCACTTCTTATAGAGACAAAAGTACTTTTTGTTATTTACAAATAGGCGTTTGTCTATGATGTCAAAGGTAAGTGATAATACAGTTCAAGATTATAACTTCTTTTGTATGAGACGTTTTATGGTTTTATCCATTATAATTTCAGCAAGGTTTAAATTAGCAATATATCTCTGCATTTGTAAAAAGATCCCAAACGATCAAATTTTCCTAGATAGGGTTCGACATCAAGAGTATTAGTAACAGTATAGTTTACTATTACAGCACTGATCAGTTGATTGCTTAGTAAAATAGCAAAAAAGCGACATCGTAATTAATTTCAATTTGGCAAAAATGACTAGACGAAGTTGATGTTTTTTTATGTGTGTAGATAGATGCGTTCAACAATATTACAAATTGATAACTAATTCTGACAAAGATTGTATTTTCTCCATGTTTTAAGGAATCTGGAACAGTGCGGGTAACACCGTCGCGAACAGCTACGTAGTTTGTAATCTGTAAAATAAATGGCTGATTCTATGATGATGATTTGTTTCATATCGTAAGAAAGTTTTCAAGTGCATAAGTTTAACAATATGCGATCAAGAAATAGTCGCCCTAATTAGATATGCAGCAGTTGAAATAATGACAGTTCACTGCATATACATATTAGATAACTTGTTGTAAGTCCATAAAAAAATTAAATGCACCTCATATAACTTAAGAAATAAAATTAAAATTGCCATAAAATTGACAAGTCATTCAAGGGAACTGTATTTATTTCAATAACAAACTCCCAGAAATAGTTACAAAGATGATAGTAAATTTAAATCTTGTACTAAAAGGAAACTAATTCAGAAATTATTTACTACTTAAAAGATAAAAAGGCGTGGAAGTGATTTAATTCCTCTAAACGAAATAGAATAAATTAAAAATAATTACTCTAATAATGATGAGAAAAGAAGGACATCCGTCTTCTTAGAACAGGGCGTGAAAGAATTATACTCATATATTTGACGATTCAAAAGTCCTGTAAAAGCCTACTTGAATAAAAAATTTTTGAATTTAAAATTTGAATTTGACGAATCAGTGCTAGGAATAATCACACAAATGAAAATTTTCAAAATAATAGTTAAGAACAGTGTAGAATCAGCATAGTCTGGGTTTTCTAGTGCCCTAAACTCTTTTTAAAAGGGGTAAAAATAACACTGTGAGATCATAGTCTCATTCATTCACATCACACAATTCAAATATACACACATGGAGTATAAGCTGTAATAGCTATGAAATCTGTAATTGGCCTAAGATTTGTTTGTCTTTCTATGTATAACAGTTAATATGCTTTTAATTTTTCATAACAAATAAGTAAACTTTGAAACAGTTCTCCACTAAAATTAGTATTTTTGAATTGTGTCATTCTACTTCCAAAGCAAAATTATATTTAAGTAATGAATGTGCAAGCGTTGGTAAATCGTTATGACTCACGCAGGATCTACTAGTATCCTGCCAATGACCTATTACAATGCTGTCTTATAGTACAATCAAGCTGTAATGGCTAACAACAGTTACTGTGAACGTCATAAAATTGAAAATTTACGAATGTTTTTCTTTAAACGTCGTCTTGATCGTGCTTGAGCAAATATTTGTTACGACACAAATATGAAATGACCTTCGGATAGCGTGTCTATGATCTTACAGCGACTAAGTGTAAACAGTTTTTGCCTTCGGCTTTGCATGCCTACTTTTACTGATACTTAAGTATATTTGAATTTTATTTATTGGGAGTTATTTATCGCAGAATTAGTAATGCGTCAATTTAAGGTCTTTTATAGAATCTATAGAATCAGCGTTAAAAAAATATTCAATTTCCAGGTTGGAAGTACGCCAACCTGTTAGAGGTAAATATCCTTTTATGTTTGTATTTGATTGAAGTCCTCGTAAAGGGATCGGTTGATTTTGATGAAATTTTTGTATGTATTCAGGTGGATTATTATAGCTGTTATAAAGATATTATATAATAATATATAAACAATGAACTGCCAAAGCTTTGCCTATTGAAATTTGGTATACTTGGTTATACCGTATTAATAATCACACGTTCCAAAATTTGCAAAGCTTTATTAAGATAATAGTAGCATCTAGAAGAGCCGTTTCGTGTGTCAAAAAGTCATCTAAAACTCACACCACTATGCTGGTTTTCGCAGCAAAGCAGCGGTACGGTACCAACTCTTCCTCGTACCAAAACTTTTTATTACCAAATATCGGTTAATTGACAAAAGAATTTGTTTTTTTTTAAATTTCTAACAAGCCAGCGTTTTGCTGTAATTTCAACTGATAGTAAGTAATGATACAGTCAGAGACAGTAGCCTGGCAAGAGGTAATTTATCTCTATTGTTTATTCACAGCATCGTACAAGGATGCAATAATCTGTTGGGTATGTCTTAGCTGGTATGATGGCAACTAGCCACGGCCGAAACCTCTGACCGGTCCAGACTAAGGCAAATAAAAAAATGACTTGCCTTACATTTGCTCTATCTAATCCGGGACCTCTGTTAGCAAAACAATTACCGCTAAGCCAACGACGTCGGCTATCTAATTTCTGGTACATTGCACCTTCTTTCCCACTTCAAGATCGAACTATACTAATAAAAGCCGAAAATTAATTTATGCTTTAATTAACCAAATATTTTCATTAGAATTATTCATTTGCACTATAAGTATTAATAAATTTTGTTATATTATGCAATTTTTTGCTTTAACATAACATATCAGCTTTACTTTCACTGTATCTGACTTGACTAGAATGAACTGCTTTACTAGTATTATTACACTTGAAATGTTGCACTGCAACATTTTATTTTGTAGCCAGGTTGAAAATATACGAGCGGTCAATTCATAATGAATTATTATTAGATTTATGTGCGTGTACAAGAGCATTGCTCATAACTTTCAGATATCTACAATATATATCTAGTAAAAAATATAAAACACATCGCTATTGTATTTTGGTAATTAGGTAACATATGTCTTTTTATACTTTAGCAATATTTATTATTACATAACTGATGCCCGTGATTTCGTTTGCGCAGATTTTGTGCTAATGACTCTTATTTTCTTCTCCTTTATGTGCTTTCTCCGACTAGCGAAGGTTGTCAGTCAGTTGTCCATATTTAATTTTGTCCCTCGCGAGGCTAAATAGTTGAGCGGCACTCGCGATCCCGGTCCACTCCCTGATGTTGCACAACCAGGACCGCAAGACGAAGTTCCTCTTGCAGCCAAACCGCCTCTTGCCAGCCATTTTGCCTACCATTATTAGTTGTAAGAGTCTGTCATGTCTCAGAACATGCCCCAGATACCCAACCTTCTTCTTTTTGTCTTCCAAAGTTCCTGCTGACTATCCATTCGTCGCAAGACCTCTTCGTTGGCAACTTTATGGGTCCAGCTGATTTTTAGTATGCGTCGGTAGGCCTACATCTCAAATGTTTCTAAACGTTTTTACTTATACGCAATAATAAAAAGCATTCTCTCTCACAAAATCTATCAACGATTGGTTTTGAAAAGGCTACAGATAAGTGCCTAGATAATAACTTATACAAACAACATCCCCTATATTTAAAGTCAGGAACTCAAATTTATTCTCTAAACATCGCCAATGTACATTCAAAAACATTTACCCCTATTTACCTCTTTCAAGTGATGGCATAGAGACAAAAATGACCGTCTTTTTAGTCCGATCTCAAAGACAAAGTGGTTTACGTTTTTAATTATATTAATGATTAAATAAATAAACTATAATGACAGTAGATAAAATGTCCTACTAAAAGATAATATCAGATATGTAGTCCAGCAAAGTCACTAAAGGGTTCTCGCGAAAGGTGACGAGATAAACTACTTTGCAAATTCTAACAATAAAAAAATTTACATATTCACACAAAATCAAGAACTACGCGAGTACAAATCCGGAAAACACCTAGTATAAACGGTAAAGGTAAGTAGCAGTCTATTAAGGTCCAACAGTTGAGCAAAGACCTCCTCAACAGAGGTTTTTTAGAGCATAGACCCACCACGCTGTTCCACTGCGAGTTGGCAGGTACTACATACATAGCCTGAACGCTACAGCTAATAATTTAAAAGTTGTTCGTACTTACAGCCAATTAAGTTATTTTTTATTGTTCACTTTTGTTGCATTATACAGTATTGTAATACAGTACGTCTAATGCATAAGATAAGATTATTCACGTACATAAGTGACCAACATCAAGTTTCCAAAACAGTTGGTCTGTCAAACGATCCATTTATAGACAATGTCGTTTGAGAACACGCACGAATTGGTGATTGAGATCGGAATTATACGACGATTAAAATTCCTCATACGGAATGCACGTATGGTACATTTTGATATATCGATTCAATAATTAAATCAATATAAATAACGACCTGGTCGAGAATGGTAAGACTGACAACTATCCGTGATTAATATCGTTGGCCTAAGGCGATCTAACAGAACCTCACAATTGCGGTGTTCTGTTACATCGGTCGAAAAATAAAGTATACATATACATAACATCCTCCTAAAACCATCTGTCGTATGAGTGAGGACGCCTGTGCCCAGCAGTGGGACGTTAATGAGCTGCTACTGTATACATAACATCTCGCTTCATTCCCATAGGGGTAGGCAGAGACCACGTCCTTCCACTTTGTCACGATCCTTGCATATATCCTTCGCTTCTTTCATTCTCATTAAACCTTTCCTGCAAGTCCGTCCGTTTTCAGTACTCTTGGCCAGGCCCTTATTCAAAATGTCCGGGATTTGGTCCAGCACGTTCCTGGAAGTTGGAAGGGGAAGAATAAGGTAACATTGCCTTGATCTTCTCCTTCTAACTTTTCCATTGACTCTTGACTCATAAATCCTTTTTGCAAGTCTCCTTTCATTCATTCTCTCTACGTTCTCACTACATCTTTTGTTGTACCACAACTTTCTCTTATCACACTACTTTTTACTTTGTCATTCAGTTTCAATCCACTTATACTTCTCAACGCTCTCATCTCTAGCGCATTTATGTTACTTTTATGCTTATTGTAATAAATAATAAGTAATTGTTTCAAATACGTATTACACTGCTCAACATTATTAGAAGAGGTGAATTGTTTCTTACCAAATTAGCGTGCTTCCATTTTAGAATATATCAACACTTACCATCAGGTGAAAACACAGTCAAGCGCTAATCTGCCAGCAATCGCAAAATGAATAAAAATAAACGTAAATTCGTTATTTGTTTAGGGTTTATTTTGTGTTTTTCTTTTATTAAATATGCCTAAAAACGAAAAGAAATTACTATTTTATTATGTTTTTTATCTTATATAGTAATTGGCGTATTTTGCCAGCAGTTTCGTTTTATATGTCGTATTTATTCATTCGCTCCCGTTAATTTTTGTCAATAACTCATAAATATCCATTTAAGTTATATAGCGTAAGTATAATAATGTGCATAAACGCTGTATCTTTCTGTCGTATTTAATAAGTATAAACTGTTATTAAAAGACAGATATGCAGGCATACACAAGGCACTGTTTTGTTATTAACTCAAACTTCCAATACATACGACACTTCCAACAATAACGGTTATATTTCAATGAATTTACACAAAGCCTTGACAAGTTATATACGTAAGCCTTCACCATGAACCACACTCTATCTATTGGTAAACGACATGAAAATCTGTTTAGTAGTTTGGAGTTTATCGTGAATATATAATTGCGAAGGAAGACTATTTTATAATATGTAGGAATACGTCATATACAACTATTTGAACATTAAATACGAAGCAGCAAAGAATTTGACTGACCATGAAACTAAAATGTCCATACAAAACATTTTCGTCGAAAACCTATATATATATAAATCAAATAAACCATGATAACATTATATCGAACATATATTAATACAGAAAAAATAAAAGTAATTAAAATGCACCATCAGAAGCAATTGGATGGCCCATAATGCTGGCAGCGTTACCTCTTTGGACAGCGATACTTATACACTGTCCAAAGTACCACCCGGCCTTAGGGTCACGGGTGACATCAACTAAGTGAGATGAAATTTCTTTAAAAAAGCTTTTACCCTCAGGACCCTACGGTCTCAATGTCTCCACGCCAAATGGCACAAATATGAATTCTATAGCAAGGCTCCCATATTTGCGACTCTTGGCGTTTTCAGCTAATGATGCCGCCGCTCCCGATGATTTGGAGGTAGCGTCAATGTGAGATGGTGCAAGCATATCAACACATGTAGCATCCCACACCAACGACCTTCCTTTTTTTCCAAGGCATCAACGACATACCATCAGGTCTCTTACCATCATCAAGTGCAATTCCATTCGGCTCGAGAATAGCCGGCACGTTAATGGTGACAAGAGTCCTTCTGATGATGTCGTTGATGCCAGCGTGTCTCGGGAGACGACCAGTGCTACGCAGACAAGACAAACAGTGGTGACCGAGTTGATTCACCCATTCACCACATTTACAACAATGGCGCTCTGTTGTTTTGCACCCAGACGCAGACACATTCAAATAATACACAATCAAATAAACAGATTCAATTTCAATAAATACTTTTTAAGACGGTACGGAACCTCTTATGCCTAGTTTAGTGAGTAATCGCGCGTAACTTTTAAAGATCAATTGAAAGGACTTCAGTACAATATTGACCTACTCGTATCATGGTTATAATCACAACATGCAATTTGTCCCTTCTAAGTATTGCTTTACGTTGGCAATTAACAATTTATGCTGCAACACCTATATTGCGACGAAATATACAATTTTATTTTATGTTAAACAAACACATTCATTGCGTTGAATTGACATACAAAATACATAAATTATAAGGCTTACCTTGATTTTAAATATATGAAGTTCTAATAATGTATCTCGTATTTGGTGTAGATAATGTTTAAATTTAGTTAAATGTAGACAATTTAGCAATTCTCCCACACATGATGTACTAAAGCGCTTGCAAAACCGTTTATTTATGGTGAATAAAAGCTTATTCTAACTTATAGTAACTGAATACTATTAATAATTAGAGAAATTAATGAATGCTCAAAATGAGCTAAGGAAGTTATGAGTGAGGAAACTAAAACGTTTAACGAAACGAATACGAATCACTTAGCTACCATATGCAAGAGGATTATTACTATAAAATTAGTTCTTATATATGTACAATATATCTTATATATTACTATAAATCTTATTTAGATTACATACAAAGAAATAAAATATTTAGATATGAAGATAATATATCTCAAGAGATACACTGAAAATTATTTGTCAGAAAAAACCAAACATTAACTTATTATGAGCAGACTCGAAATCAACACCTTGTGATCATGATGACTAGACAGTGACGTAATTAATGAAGTACGCTACATTAACGAGCCATCGAATAAATTTAACATAAAATATTTAAGTTTGAGGAAAAAAATAACACCGTAGATACACCAAAAATTGTTAGTTAGAAAACCTAACATTAACTTGTTATCACCCGAGACTTGAAAGAAAATCTTGCGATTTGTAATCAAGACATTCGATATTAATAATAAGTCTGCCTACATTTATGTTTCAGCTAATAGCTTAAATTCATTAAAATAACAATAATATGGTTCAGGGGATACGCCAAAAACTGTATGTTAGCAAAATTATTAGCTGATGCTCGAAATCAAGTCCTTGTGGTCTTTAATTTAAAGTCAATTAAGATGGCTAATAGGCAAACGATGTAAATTATATAGCTGCGTTGTTCTAGTCGGTATATAATCGTTAATATAAAAAGCTATATCTACAAAGATATATATTGTATAGATAGAATACCTTTTATTGTAAACCACAAACATGAAACAAGTAATACAGAAACAAACTTAATAGATAGTACAAAGATTTCTACCAGGCAACCTTAGGGTGAGGGAGATTATATGAGTATAAAAAGAGTAGGTGGTGTTCCCTTATACATATAGACGTACATACAAATATTCCTAAACACTAATACATATTTTAAATAGATACTATTGCGCAGGACTTGGATTTTCACACAATAAAACAAATATAACTTCGGACAGAGTAACACTCCGATTATATTTCACACGTAAACTGAATGCTCATTTATTCTACTACCCTATTTATAGTATTTTCATCAATGTATCAAATGAATAGTTAATATTTAGACAGTTCATATTCAGATGATTAATTAGTGAAATAATTCATTAATATATTATTAACAATTATCGGAATATAAATCAAGTAATTAAATGGACATAAACAGTATCTTCTAATAATTATGCGGCAACTACGTCACGTCCGTTAGGCGCCTATTGGGTACTCGTTAACAATACATACTTATCATAATCATCTAAATAAATAAAACGTAGAACAAATTGATATCGCCGTCATTAATAACATAAAGAGGGGTAACGGTTCTTTACCCGCTTCTTGAACATATCCAATGATTTAGCTCCTCTTATTGTCAGAGATATTTCGTTCTATAAAGTTATGGCTCGAACCGCGAAAGACTTCCTGAAAGAATTTGGTGTTATGTTGAGCTTCAGTTCACGAGAGGGCCATAAACACCTTGCATCATAATCGTGAAAAAAGCTTTTGACATAAATACGCAGAAGCACGAAGATTAAATAGCACAGTTATTGATAGATTAATCTATAAAATTGTTATTAAAACACAAGATTCTACTTCCTCGGCAGAAGTACGAGTTGTCGGACAAGCGGTTTGGTAAGTCGACCTTCTGTCCAGTAATGGGTCAAACTCGAATGCTTGCTTAAATGCAATTATACTGTTTATACATAAGCAATATTTTATTTAATAACAGCACTTATCTACGTGCCATGAGAAATCATCTTGTGTATTTGAATTGAATCATTGTAGAATACAAGTTTTCTGTAGACCCGCTTCAATTTTACTCAAATGTGTAGCATATTTCTCTGTATGTACCTTTTCAAGGTCCTCTTTGTGGTATAATTGTTTTGAACGTAAATATTGAGTTAATACTTGGATGAGTTAATTTATAAAACAATTTTAATGTCACTTTAAGGAACTAGTTAAGAAGCTTTTTGTTTTAAAACAATAATTCCCAACATGCTCTGTAATGCGATATTGTAAAATGATTAATTCGTTATATAAATACGATTTTAAAGTTGACGAATAATTTTTTTATATATTATTTTGTTGAATTACTAGCTGACCCGGAAAACTTCGTATCGCCTCAGAATCAACGAATAAAAAAGCAAAAAGTTCCAACTTTAGTAAAAATGTGGTCAAAATTTAATCGAAACATAATCAAAAAAGATATCAGATTCCAGTCAAACTCCTTAAAATATTACAGTTGTAAACAAAAATTGTCGGTTGTCAATGTTAAATATTAAAAATCAATGAAAAAAAAGACAAAAGTGATCTTTTAAATTTGATTCGATTTCTGAACGGCTTTTAAATTTCATTGATTTCTGAACAACTGGATGAACATCAAATGTTTGACAGGTAGCCTGTTTTTCTAGTCTTGTTTTAAGATCTTTGATTTGAGAGCAACGGACGAGGTTACTCTTTATTAAATTATAGTTTAAATCTTAAAAGCATTACAATATATAACGGTATTCATTCTTTACTTAAAACTTTTAATTAGTTAGAAATAGAAAGTGAGCGCGTAGACAAATACGTGACTTTCTAACATGGGAAAGCAATTAAAGTAATCGATTTACAAAATATTGATTAATAATCTTCATAAGAAACGCCACTCTTTTCACAAGTTGCGTTTCATTTTAGCGTGAAATGCAGAGTATTCTTAAACATTTTGTAAGTAGTGACCAAATTTGTCAACCTACCTATCCACAAGTACTGTCCCCCTATACCAATAGTAAAAACATTTTATGTTGAGAAAGCCTTTATTATATTCAATTTGCAGTTTGCTCACTCTATGCTTATCGGTTGACATCAGTTAATTTTAGATAAATAATAGGCAATTTATCTATAAGGGCTTATAAGTTCGTTGTCCCAAAGTACATTAATTTTCGTGTCTTGTTAGTGCAAAATTTGTTGATTCAATAGGATTATCACAAACATATATTCTTCAATTAGAAATTATGCCTTTTTAATGCAAACCAACATGCCTTGTTAATGCAGAATCTGTTGATTCAACAGGGTTATCAGAAACATATTTTCTTCAATTGGAAATTATGCCTTGTTAATGCAGACCAACATGCCTTATTAATGCAAACTAACATACCCCGTTAATGCAGACTTTGTTGATTCAACAAGGTTATCACAGACATATATTCTTCAATTGGAAATTATGCCTTTTTAATGCAAACCAACATGTCTCGGTAATGCAGACCAACATGCCTTGTTAATGCAAACTAATATGCCTTGTTAATGCAGAATTTGTTGATTCAACAGGGTTATCACAAACATATATTCTTCAATTGGAAATTATGCCTTGTTAATGCAGAATTTGTTGGTTCAACAGGGTTATCACAAACAAATATTCTTTAATTGAAAATTATGTCTTTTGAATGCAAATCAACATGCCTCGTTAGTGCAAAATTTGCTCATTCAACAGGGTTATCACAAAACATATTTTCTTCAATTTTAAATTGTGCCTTGTTAACGCAAACTAACATGTCTTGTTAATGCAAAATTTGTTGATTCAACAGGGTTATCGCAAACATATTTTCCTCAATTTGAAACTATATAACTGAATAACAACTGTTACTAATTGATATACATCACATTTTTGAAATTATTTGTTAATTGCACGATTATTTACTATATTTTTTTGGCATATAAATGATTACTTAATATTACAGTTAAAGGGATTCAAAAGCCTAAGTCGCTGATTAAGGAAAATTAGCGCTATCATATTAAAAGCGAAATGAAATTTATTGAGTGTTAAGTTGGTAAATAGTTAATGCATATTTCTTGTTATAAATTCTAGTAGGCTGCATAAACTAACAACTCATTTAAGGGTAACTGTATACGTTTCCATAATAAACTCCCAGAAAAGGTTCTAGAAATGTCTCTTAATAAATTCAAAGTCCTTGTTAAAAGAAAATTGATTGAAAAATAATGCTATAATTTGCAAGATTACTTAGACGATAGAAACGCGTGGGAGTAAACGAATTACTCTAATTTAAATTTAAATCTAATAAACTAATATGATATTGTAATGATGATGGTAAAAAAAAAATACAAAATATCCAACTGAGTTTGTTGTAGATTCTTTTCAGGACAGAGCGTGAAGGATCCCTCGAAACTGAAGTCGTATAATACTATCATCAGTCGTACATCTAATGTATTAGTGTGAGTTGAGTAGATGAATTCAAAAATATTTCAAAAGAAGTCCTGAGACGTGGTCGCTGACTATGGGCCTCATGTAGAAACTCAGTGTCACTCTGCGGGCGATAGAAAGGGCTATGCTCGGAGTTTCTCTTTTTGATCGAATCAGAAATGAGGAGATCAGTCGCAGAACTAAAGGTGGACTGATGACACCTAGCGTGTCGCCAGTAGCCGTTGGAACCAAGCAGCGCAAAATCGGCCCTTGTCTCATTAGGTGAGACCTATGTCCAGCAGTGGACGTCCATCGGTTGAAGCGACGAAGAGCAGAAACTGAATTTACATCAATTTATTTTACGTTATATACAAGAAGTACTCATCTTTTGCAAGTATCAACGCTACATTGAATAAAGTGAACGCCTTTATGTTAAATTGTTATGTTAAATAGAGACAAACGCAATTATGGCGTCAATCAAACCCTTAAAACAATCGCGTACACCACAGCGTTGATATAAAAAACCGGCATCTGACAAAATCAATGTTGACTTTTATCAGGTATTATATAGGCAATAAATGTAAATCGTATTTAGTTATCGAGCTTGAGTCACAATGAAATAGTATTTGAAGGTCTACACATCAACTAGTTGACATAATATGCGTAAGGCTTGCCAACTTCGTATATGGTCAGGATCTGTTTTGGACAAACCTTGTTGAGACCGGCTGCATGACACTAAACGCATAACTTTACAGATATCGATATGTTACACTTTAAATGATATTAAATAAACTTTCATTTATGCTTTAATTGATTCTATAATATGGATAAAGTTAATTCATCTTTCGTTATAGTTTTCTCTTATATGCATGTGATATTATAAAACTTATTACTGTTAGATCTTTTTCAATAATAACTCGCTCCCTTCCTTGTTTAAAATAATAAATATAGTTTTATCCGCGTTGTTTCCGAATCCATGTAAATATGGAGAAATTTTTTCACAATGAGACATTACGAATGAGCTGACTTTATATACAATACGCCCGAAATCATGTTACTTTGACACTGACGGTCCATTTTCCAAAACGGCGTGCAATCATGTTGCAACTTACTGCCAGAGCACGGCGTTCTCTTTCAATGTCATTGTCTTCCATAAAATTTTCAGTTAATATGTGCTCTATGTATTTGAACTGCTCGACCCTTTTTAATACACAATCATCAAGGTAAACTGCTGGAATGATTTCCGGACCTCTGCCTGAGCGGAAAACCATCGTTACAGTTTTCTTGATGTTCTATTTTAGACCATGTGATGCTGCATAACGTTCACAGATTCTTATCAGTTTGCGGAGGCCTTTAATCGAGGGGCTAAGAAGGACCATATCATCCGCATCAAGCAAGTGGTCCCAGACTCAGTTCCCCGATCAAATCATTTACATAGAGGTTGAAAAGGTCTGGGGCAGTCTATCCACCCTGCCTGACTCCCCACTCAAGTTTATACTCGTAGGAAGTCGCTTCGCCCCATCTTTCACTGTTTACCTGATTTTCATACCAGTATTTCAACAGATTTACCGTCTTTTTAGCTGTCTTTGTGGAGTATAACTTCTTCCTTTAGCAACACTTAGCTCAGTTGTTTTTATACCTTGAACTTATTTCTATGTTAGTAGAATACATAAAAATTACAAAAACTTATGCTAAACCTAGACTATTATGATTAAGAGTTGAACTGCTTCTACGAGTATATATGGGTAATAAATTTATCGAGCTATACTGGTTTATAAGTTAATGTCTATAAAAAATCTGTATGTCGATAAAGTATATCTAATGACAAATGTTGTACAACGGAGTTTATTGACCTCAGAAGTGATTTATCACGAAATATATTCGCACAATGCAAATAATAACTGTAAATTGAGAACATTTCTTTATCCTTTTATATAAGTAACGGTAACTAACTTTAAGCTCTTATAACGTCATAGAAATTATATAAATATATAAATATTTTAGAGTCTAACACATTTCTTGTGGTCTACACATATGTATAGACTGCTAACTGTTCCTATAGTAGTTTCAGCGTAGTTTCTGATCCCGTGAGAATATGAAGATAACCAATGACCAGTTAAATAGCGAAGGTAGTCACAAAGTCTGTACGGACACAGATTTGACAATCTCACTGAGGTTGTGGGTTACATTCCCGGCAAGGCAAATTTTGGAAAATGCGTTTTCTAATTAGATTAAATCTGGATTGGGGGAGGCTTCGGCCGCGGCTAATTACCACCCTACCTGTAAAATACGTGCCGCCAAGTAAAATAATTGCATTGCGATACAATACTGAGTAGAAACCACAAGAGATAAATTACTTCTTTCTCGATTAACACCCTTCCATCTTAGACTGTATCACCTGTTACCTTTCAGTAATAATTTATGTGCGTGCGTACAAAGTACATTTGACAGAAGTGACTCTTCTTTTCAAACTATTTTCTAAGTCGTTTATATTTATACAAATCTAAAACTGACTTAGAGGGAGGAAAAAAGGAAGATATTTTAGAAATTTCATGTATTAAATTGTAATTAAAATATTTAGTGTCGAAAATTAATATAAATTATTTAATGAAATCTCAAATGACGAATTGTAATTAAAAGTGCCACGTGTTTTTTATAAATATTAGAAGTTATTAATTAAATTTTGTTTTTGAATTTCAAATTTAGAAAAGAGAAGTTATGAGATGTTTTTATCTTATATTTTATGAGAAATACTATATTAAATTATTAAATGACGAGTGGCAAGTAAAAATGTCACATGTTCTTTGTAAGTTTTAAAACTACCGAACCTTCAAACGAATTAGCATAAAAAACGCTGCACATCTTTGTGACGTTATTCACGCGTTTTGCCCATAAAATGTTTAACCCCATTCGCCTAAAGAAGTTTCACTTCAAAAATAAATGGATCGTTGCTGCTTTACAATTCACTGCTGAAATTTTTTTTTTCTTTATTAGCACTAAGATAAAATATTCATTCGATAATCCATATATAAAATTATGTTTGAAGTAAACAGAAAACTGTTTCATGTTAATTATTTAAATTAAAGTTTTGTAATATTGAAGCTTTTAAAGTACAAAAATTAACTTCTAGGTACCATTTAATTGTACTAATTTTACAAAATCCAATCGAAAAGGTTGAGCAAACCTTGTATTTAAATGTTATTTTATGTTAAGCAGCTTAACCTATACAATAAGTGTTAAGTGGAATGTATAAAAATTGTCTCAATAACGACGTTGTAAACATGTTCTTATTGTGAATTGGATGTCCAAAATATATATCACTGCAATACAATTTTTCCATTTATTTTATGATGATAGCAGTAAGGTACAACCTGTACACAATTGATTGTCCTCGTTTGGCTAGCAGAGAGCCCAGGTTCGATTCATATTGATTTTATGGCCTCGCTGGCGCAGTGGGGTGAATACTCGTTGCGCTAGTAGAGGCTTCGGCCGTGGCTAGTTCCCAACGTAATTTTTTTTATTGTAATCATTTTATGCATTTATTATTATTATTACTTTTTTATTTAAGCTGCGCAGTACCGCAAGCAAGTGTTTAGTCGGACGCTAAACTTACGCTTCTTAGAACCAATTCCCTTAAACTACAGTAAATAAAACCACAGGGCATGTATGCAATTCTTTTCGTATTGTATTAGATTTTTTATTTTTTTTTACTCTGGCTTTTTATAGTCTAGTTATAATAGGTTTTTACTCTGGTGTAGACAGCTGACGTATTAAGGTGCTAACTGAAAAACAGCTTAACAGAAATGTTAATAAATATTGTTTTTTTACTTTTGTTCCTATTTAATGTAAACAACACGTTTTTTGCGAAGGAAGATGTTTATAATATTATTAGCATTATTATAACAAGCAAAGACGTACCACGAAGCAAAGTAGGTACAGTGTCTCTCACCAGGTTAGCGTGGTTCCATCTCCCCTTGTATCATCACTTGCCATCAGGTGTGAACATAGTCAAACGCTAAAACATGTCAGAAATGAAAGAAAATTCAGGAAGTGTCATTTTCTAATTTGGGTCTTACTTCCAAGCCTACTTGAGGTAGACTTCGGCTGTGGCTTGTTTCGTTACGACGATGTATAAATGCAATTATAAAGTAAATCCCACTCATTATTTATTTTAGTCAGCTTCTTATGACAAAAAGGTTGTCTGTAAGTGATTGCTTGTAGCAATAAGACCGCCTTTACATGCTTAAATTATAGTAATGTCTCTTAGTTTATGTCTTTTTATTTGTATCTTGTGTGCAATAAAGTGTTCTCTCCCTCTTTCACATTGTCACTGGCGAAATGATGCGATAGATACTAGCTTTGCTTGCAGAGGTACCTGGTTCGTTTTGGAAACTGAATTTTCTTGGTTGGTGGTAGGCTTCGGATGTGGCTCGTTACTACTCTAAAAGTAAAAGATGAACCATCAAAAATTTGAGATAAAATGGCGAGTAGAAAACATAAGATGTAAATTTTCTCTTTACTTACAATCAGGTCAGATTAAAAAAATTAAATTGCGTGCGTACAAAATACACATGTCAGAAGTCAACCTTCTTGAAGTCTTGTTTATATTTAAACAATTCTAAAACTTTATATTTCCGAGACTTGGAGGGAAAAAGGAAGAAGAAGAAGATTTGGAATTTATTGAATTTAATTGTCATTGAAATATCAAACAACTGGTACAAGTTATTTCTAGAAATCTCAAATGACGAATGGTAAAATAAAACTGTTACGTATTTTTTTTCAATATTAGAAATTATTAATAAAATTTTGTTTTTGAATTTAAAGTTTAGAAAAGAGTATAATTTTATTTTATATTCTATGAAAAATAGTATATTAAATTATTAAATGACGACTGGCAAATTAAAATGCCACATGTTATTTGTAAATATTAAAACTACGTAACCTTCAAACGAATTAGCATAAAAAACGCTGTACATCTTCGTGATGCTAATCACCTGTTTCATCCGTAAAGAAGTTTCACCTTCACAATAAAATTAGATTCTTCCACAAAATCTTTTGGGCCACTCTACAACCATTAGAAATGAGTGCCAATTTCATACATGTACATATATAAAAATTCCCTATACAAGTGTGTGATCGCGATATCATTTTGGTTTTGTTCCAACTTAAAACACAGGATTTATTTCATCCTATTTATAAGAATTTTTATTGTTTTGTTAAATTTGAGTTCCGCTGAGTTCATTTAAGCATCATATAGATAGTACTAAAATAATTAGCATTCCGCAAGTATACGTAGACGAAATTGCGACCATCAGCTAACAATTTATAAAAACATATAAATACAACGACACCACAATGAAATATTGTCAAGCAGGTATTTATATTACATACCACACCTATTTATAGGCCGTTGTATACGAGCGTAACAAATTGATAATCATTTTTTATTGTTTCCAGATTGTGGTCGTGCATGATGTCTATACAGTATATTTCGCCCAAATTGGGGCTTATATTCTGTATACTGGCATTCAACCCAACTTGCTTCAGCGATCCAGGTATTTATATTTGCGAGTTTATTATCTTATGTTTTAAATTAAAATATACGACAAATAATGGTATCAATTCAGTAGCGGAATTCCCTTAAGTAAGTGTATTCTAACATTATTTAACTCTAAAATTAAAAAGAAACATGCATTTGGTTTTTGACTAAATACACACAGGTTTTATGCTAAAGTGAATAATAGTAATGACTGAATTTGGATTTCTGATGAAAATAGTTTATATAGTATCTTACGAAAAAAATATTATAACAGTTAATGTTTTAAAGGGAATATGAAAATCAATAGTGATCCGTAGCTTTGATATATTTTGAGAACTTTCAACTTATATAATGTGTACAAAGTTTAGATTAAAGTTTAGAGTAAATTTAATAACTTCATATTAAAGAGAGTCCGTTTATACATAAGTTTTTTAGTCATAATAATATTATTATTATTGACGAATATAACGTCCAATAGTAATTTAGAATAAAATAAAAAACTATATGGATATTAATCGCATCAAACAAACATAACTTGACTATAAAAAGTTAAAACTTCTATAAAAAGTATTGTACTACTCAAACATTCATATACATTACTCAAAAACCCTCCTCATTGGTCTAGTGGTTAGCATGTTCGACTACAGACATGAGGTCTTGGGTTCGAGTCCCAGGTTGTGCCAATTCGAAATCGATATTGAGTTTTCTATTAAGAATTTCTCAATGTTTGCCCGAAGTTGGGAAAAATTTGGCGGTGTGATCCACCCCCGTGCCTCGGAGAGCACGTTATGCCGTCGGTCCTGCGCCTGATCTCTCTCCGATCGTGTCGGATTGCCGTCACGTCGGACTATGAGAGTGAAGGAATAGAGAGTACACTTGTGTACTATGCCTGCCAATCCGCAGTGGAGCAGCGTGGTGAGTCTATACTCTAAAAGCCCTCTCTCATATGAGTGAGGAGGCCAGTGCCCAGCAGTGAGACGTTAATGGACTGCCACTTACTTACTCAAAAACCTATCACTTTGACATTAACAATAAATATATGCTTTATATTACTGCAGCTAGATACTATTTGTTTACAATCTAATGTTGATGTAAAATGAATCCGGTAAAAAAATTATGTCCACAATAAAAAGTGACTGGTTTTAAAACCATGA
The DNA here is from genome assembly GCA_015832385.1 of Elymnias hypermnestra. Lineage (NCBI taxonomy): Eukaryota > Metazoa > Arthropoda > Insecta > Lepidoptera > Nymphalidae > Elymnias > Elymnias hypermnestra. The sequence goes on from JACTOM010000023.1 coordinate 723,519, forward strand.
AATAGTCAAATATACAATTTAGATACATTACAACTGCTTTTTATGTGTCCCATTAAACGTTTATACGTGGGTTTCGTGCCCTGTTATGAAAAGCCGACGATCAATCTTGAGGCGGATGTATGTAGGTTTGTACAAACAAGGATGCGAACTCGTAACAATAGCTACATTATACACTCATTGTCACCACACATTGATTGGTCACGAGTTTTTAATGGCAGCAAATAGCAGTTAAATGTTTTGTATTCATTTTATAGTCAAGTTGCTAACCCGCGCAACTTCAACTGCATTCACTTAAATGTATGCCTTAAAGTCTAGAGCCATCTATTTAATACTAAATTAACTTGCAATGATTGTTTTTTATTATATATTAAAATGAAACGTATTCTATGTCCTGAGTCGAAAAAAACGATAACAAAAAGTATTCCAAATCGGATGAATAATTTCATAATTCATCGTGGTCAACGTAATGTGAAAACAAGTGTGAATGGTATTTTTTTTATATTTTATAAACAAAGTGTTAGGAGACCGCTCCCGAAAACGTAGGCATGATGACACCTTTGATGATGGGACGGAAGAAGAAACAATCCTGATAAAAAAAATCATATATTTAAAAAGTTTCATTGGAATTATTTACGCCATATATGATAACATACTAGTACAGCTAAATGAAACGATAACATCATAAAAAATACATGACTTTATTTAAAAAAAAAATTCAGCACTGAAACACAAAATTAAAAAAGCTGATGTCTTAGCCCGGGTCAACGGCCGCGGCCGCGACGGCTAGAGGTCGTTGACCCGGGCAAAGACGTCAGCTGTTTTAATTTTGTGTTTCAGTGCAGGTTGTTTTTTTTTAATAACGTAATGTATTTTCTATGAAACTATCTTTTTATATATCTGTACTAACATGGTGCGTAAATAATGCTAATAAAACGTTTTAAAAATACGATTTTTTAAAAATCAGGAACAATTTGTTCTCCCTTCCATCATCAAAGGTATCAATAGTACTATAATCAGTGTACATTTTCGAGTACGGTCTCCAAACACCTTGTATACGTATGTATATTATCAGTTTAGTTTTTTTTAATATATTTAATATTCATATTTAAAACCATTTTTTATAGTTTATCAATGTTATTGTTAAAATATATCTAACTTATTAGTATTTAAAAAACTGACAAGTAAGTTTTATTGTAAAAGAAAGGAACTGACAATAGATATTTTTTTAGATTTTTATGTACAACAAACAATTCCATTGTATATAAAAAAGACTACGAGCGTGAAGGAATAGATTCTGCATTTGGATTAGCGCATATACTTGTGTATTATGCCCGCCAACCCGCAGTGGAGCAGCATGGTGGGTCTATGCTCTGAAAACCCTCTATCCTATGACTGAGGAGGCCTGTGGAGTGGAATGTTAACGAACTGCTATTTACCTTATATAAAGAAATAAAAATAATTACTGATAGCGTATGTATGTATTAATAAATAATTATTTCACTATGTTATAATTTTGCATCTATTAACCAAAAAGTTATTTGTTCAATGAAAACTTTTAATGATTGTATGTTACATAATGTAATATATTTTTAACTGTAATTTTCATTAAAACTGCTCTTAATAAAATATGATAATTACATATAAAATCATGTGATAATACAAAAAGGGAATATTTCTTTATATATGTACTCACTTTACAAAAAACTTAACACTTAATATTTACCACACTTGTCTGGCAACGTAATAAATTAGAAATACGTATATTTTAATAAAATTAGAAACGTTGATTACGTCTTAGATTAATGTTTTCAAATTTTCACTTAAAATGAATTTGTTTTTTATGTAAGTGTGGCTATAGTTTTTGGTTAATTACCTACTTACGGAAAATAATGGTCTTGTCATGTTTTTGTACGTTGAACGGTGACTAGCCACGGACTAAGCCCACCAGAACAAATCTAGATGCATTTAACAACACAATTTCCTAAATTCACTTTACTAGGAATGGAACCGGGATTCTATGTTTCCAGTTTCATTAAAAAGGCAATAATGCGAAAATGATTATAAAATATTATTTGGTGAAATCTCGGTAGCTCAATGGTGTGAGTACTTCTTTATGTAGCCGAGATCCTGGAATCGATACTATCCCACCACCAAAGACATGCTGTATATACACAATAATTTGCGTTCCGGCTCGATGATGTATCCAAGCATAAAAGTTTAATTACCCTTTACCAGGTTGGACAGCTTCCATGGAAATAAATAACTGATAAATTTTAAATCAATTGCGAATATGACTGTTGGGGAAGGCTTCGGTCGTGTCTAGTTACCAACCTACCAGCAAAGACGTACCGCCTATCAAAAGATTGTGTTCCGGTACGATGCTGTGTAGAAACCATAAGAGTTAAATTGCCTCTTACCAGGCTAGCGAGCTTCCGTCTTAGATTTTATCATCGCTTACTATCAGGTGAGATCACAGTCAAACGCTTAACTGTCAACAAATTAAGACTACTTATCAAGCACATCTTCACTTGTTGCCTTGCTGAAATTGGTTTGGAACACATAAGTTGTATAGTTTCACAGTATATAACCTTAAACATTAAGCTCGGAGTCTTCCTCTGCTACATTTGGCCGATAGTTCTTTACGGCTGCGAGGGGTAGTCGATTAAGGAAGACACTCGCTGGCGCCTTAAAGCAGTCGAAAAGTGGTGTTATCGTCGCATGCTATGCATCAGCTGGGTCATAAGGTCACGAAAGGAAAAGTTCTGCAACGCTTCGGGATGGCTAAGTAGCTCCTCCAACTTATAATGATGGATAAGACCCAAGGTAAAAGATGGGTTAGCAGAAGAAAAATCATGGCTGAACGGCAGAGAGTGGACGGGCATTGCGACTGCAGAGAAGTTCTACCTTGCGCAGGACCGAAAACGATTTGCGCAACTGACGGCCAACGGCTCTGGTAATGTAGAGGCACCGTAAGAAGAACAGTCTATAGTTGATATTGAAATACTAAAGTCCGTCCATGACCCTCAGGATACCAAAGGAGGAGTTTGCCGACCCAGAGGAATATGTGCCTACGCCTTATAGTAGGAGCTCCGAGATACGTCAGAAATGTCGTCATCGAGGCACCAAGATGCCCACCGTGAAGGTGTTCATCCGGCAGTTGGCAAGGACCATGTTTCCCCACACGGACAACTCCCCATACATACACCTCTATGGCATTGCCAGCCAGCATCCTAGATCTGAAAGTACTGCGACGGCAGAGGCAGTACTCGGATATGACTATCACTCAGACTGACCTGTATAGTCTCGCTGGCGTAAGCTGGTGGGACCATACATTCTGACGACCTCGCTGGCGCAGTGGTGCGAATATTCGCTTTGCTAGCGGAGGTCCCGGGTTCGATCCCCGGTAGGACGAAATTAGGAAATTATATTTTCTAATTTGTCTGAGTCTGGACTGGTGGGAGGCTTCGGCCGTGGCTAGTTACCACCCTACCAGCAAAAACGTACCGCCAAACAAAGAGATTTGTGTTCCGGTACGATGCTGTGTAGAAACCGTAAGGGGTATATCGCCTCTTAACAGATTAGCGCGCTTCCATCTTAGACTGTATCATCACTTACCATCAGGTGAGATCACAGTCAAGCGCTAAACTGTCAGCAATAAAAAAAAAAAAATGCAGGTCAACCAGTCCGCTAAAATAGCGGGCAGAAACAAATACCGAGGATCGTCGATGTCTGTAAAAATTAGCCCGGGTAATGGCATTGCCTCGGGGTCCGTACCCCACTACTTGTTTGTGAAGAACCCCGAACGACGTCCTTGACCCAACGGAAGCGGAAACAGCAAAATCGCGGGGAAATGATCTTCAGCTGTTGTCGTGATTGTCTCGCCCGTTCATAATGTCAAGATCTTAAAACAAGTCAACGACTCGAGTAGATCATACTTGATATTTAATAACGAGTCGTTCATTTTTTTGTTTGACACGTTTGATTCGATAATCCGCATTAGATATTAGTACCACATAAAGAGAAATGTATAATATTTCTCTTTACATGGTACAAAATTAAGTCGCTTCTGCTGTAGGTTCGCTTACGATTCGATCTTTTAAACTATTCTTCGTATTTTAACGCAGTCAGCAATAGAGAGGGGGATTCAAGAGGAAGGGTTATATGTATAATAAATACGTATTATAATACACAAAGGCCGAATATTACAAAGATTTGTGATATTATATGATAAAAAATATTATTTTGCGCTTAAATTGCAAACGATAACTATGCCGTACGAGATAAAATTAACGTGTTATTTAATTGTAGTAGGCACTTAAAAAAGATCAATAAAATGTCAGTGACTTTCTTTATACGATTATAATTTATTGTGTGTAGATATACTATATTTTGGCTCGATTTATCTACGAAAAACGTTTCTGTTATAATCTACTGACTTAGTTCCAGTGATCCTCAATCAGCTTCTTAGGTTTTATTAAAACTATAAAATATTACAGTTTTAATAAATATATATATATATAGAATATTTAATTAATTGTAAATTGTATCGGATACCTCGAAACACATTCCAAAATACCGGTTTAGACTTTACGCATCGAAGGAGCATAACGTTTATTAACAATTTCTCAATTGTGATATGGAATTCGAAGGTAATGACTGTAAAATCATTGGTGTCAACACCACATTAACACAGATGTTAAATATTCATAGATTGAACACAAATATATACCTTAAAAGCATTATATTCTGCTGTAAGACTATTCAGAACAAAAGTCCACTCACAAAGTACACCCTTTAAAATATATTTCAATACCAATTTTTTTCATGGGTATGGTTATGAATAAAATAATTTTTATACCGTTATGTTGAATTGTTTATGCGCTTAACCTAAATGTTTTTACGGTTCTAATGATTGTAGACGTAATTATGATATTTTTAATTTTTATAATGTCATTGTGCCTTGATACATATACATTTTCAAGAGAATCTGACGTTTTGAAGTTGATGAAAATGTGCCCGTTAAATTCCCGTTACATAGATATACGTCAAGGCTATATTATGTTGAAAATGAAAGACCAAAATAGGTTTTTCATTTTGTAAGCAATTTTNTTGAATTGTTTATGCGCTTAACCTAAATGTTTTTATGGTTCTAATGATTGTAGACGTAATGATGATATTTTTAATTTTTATAATGTCATTGTTCCTTGATACATATACATTTTCAAGAGAATCTGACGTTTTGAAGTTGATGAAAATGTGCCCGTTAAATTCCCGTTATATAGATACACGTCAAGGCTATAAAATGTTGAAAATGAAAGACCAAAATAGGTTTTTCATTTTGTAAGCAATTTTGGTGAGATCCCATTTAAAGGAAGTTTATTGTCAAATTAAAATCAATTCTCATTTAATTTAAAGAAACAATTTATTTAAAAAAAAAAAATTATTTATACAATATATTATTATTTATATAACAGTAAAAGAAATATTGAAACTGCCTCTAGTTTGTAATTCTCGATAAACAATATGTATGTAAGTTTTGTGTATATCACAATGTTTTTCTGTTCATATTTTATACTTACACACCCCTATTAATTACTCTTCCATATCAAAGAAGAAATCTATATTTAGAGTATCTAAATATTTTTCGTTCTTTCCTATTTTCTTTGGAACATAAATAAATATAATAAACATCAAAGCAAAACGTCACTATCGTGTATCTAAAATAAAATTAACAAATATTTTATATTTGCCAAACAGAGTTTTATTTGTAACAAATGATTATACTAATACAGCATTTTTCATCAAAATTTTCTAATCCAATCAAATCAACATATTCTTTATTCAAGTAGGCTCAAAAAGCACTTTTGAATCATCAGTAGTCTGTCCGTCGGTACCAAATCTACCACGTCGGAAAGTTGAATCCGTGGTTCGGAAAGTTGGATCCGCTGAAAAGAAACCTGCAAAAAACTCAACGGTTACTAATTTAGATATAGTTTTGTATGTAACAATGTGTAATATATTGCTTTTGTGAACAACTGGAATCAAGCCCAAACATTTCTATCGCTTAAATAATCTTCAACATTATAATATGCCTTTTGTAAAAAGATGTTTTTGACATATTTCTTAAAATTATGTGGAGGCAAATCTAAAACTAATTGAGGTATCTTATTAAAATGCGTATGTTCAACCCGACAAATGATTTCTTTCAAACCTTTTTTACTCTAAAACATGGAATTTTGTTTTATACATATAAGAAATAAAAACATGTTTGTTTTTATGTGTATTTCACTTTTCTTACTGTATGAATGTATATTATTACGGATATAAAAGATATTATTAAAAATATTATTGCGATGGTACTGTGAGAATTGATATTTCTTTATATTTATCTCTTAGAGAAGCACGAGATCCTAATTGATATATGGCCCGTATTGCTCTTTTTTGTAAAATCAATATAGTTTCAATGTTCGCCGCCCTACCCCATAACAGTATGCCGTAAGACATAATGCTATGCAAATAAGCGAAATGCATCATTTTGGCATTTTCAACATCAGTGTAACTTTTCTAACAGCAGATGGAGCGGGACTAGTTAACTCGCTGGAGTCTTAATATGAGCGCTCCACTGAAGCCCAGAATCTAATGTTATACCTAAGAATACTGTAAATTTTACTTTCTAATATCATTAATTTGAATATTTGTATAAATTTATTTTGCATTTGGCAATGTATTTACTGAAAACCTAAGCTAATATTAATAATAATCTTTATTTTCGATTCAATACCCGTACAAGAATAAATTACATATAATATTAAGAAGTTATATTTAAAACTATATATATTAATAAGATAAAATAAAATAATATAATTAAAATGGGAAACTAACTTGCCCATTATTCCTTTATTCATAGTACACGTAAAAAAAATAAAGTAATAGTATATATCACACACACCTAGTATATTACGTTACATACGACGTCTATTATGGATTCACAAAACCGCTTCAACACCACAGAATTAATATTCTTAACTAAATTTAATGGATCATATCAAATTATTCACACACCTCGGCACCTCGTTTACTACATTGCTATATTTACGTGGCATACAAACGTGACACATAACATCGGCTATACTTTGCATCAGTGAAAGTGCATGAAGGCCATTGCCGTCTAAATTAAGATATTTTATATATATTACTAGATTTCTACAAAAAAGTCACATTCTCCCTATATATCCATATATACACATAGTTTTTTATAATTTTCAAATAGCGCATGTCACCTCATAAGGTTGTTTTTTATACTCTTTTTACAAAATATTAAAAGAGAAACTTAAAAATAACATAAAAACAAATATACCCAGGCGGTCTTATCGCTAAATACGAGTAGCTATTTTTATCATACAACCTTTGGGTTTAAATAGCTGAAAGTAATATTTAGGAGAGCAATAACATAAACATACATACAAATATTTACACAATATTACACATATAATGCAATAAATTTAAGTACATACGTAATTTTTTATAATAACATACTTACATAAACAGAAGTTTAAACTATTTAAATATATGTCATCTAACCTTTACGTATATTTTCAAATTCCGGTTTTCCAAAAATAAATTAGAAGGTTTATAAGTTTCCTTCTATTTAATGGGTTTCAAAAGTTCCTGCTAGATGGCATAAACTTTTTATGTTACTTGTTATTAATTAAACCTGTATTTTATATAATAATTCAGTCCCATTAAACCTTTCATACATGTTTATCGGTTTAGAGTACTCTTGACCTGGGCCTTATTTAAAATGTCCAGGAACGTTCGCCTTGGTCTTCCCCTTCCAAGTTTTCCATTCTCTCCTGACTCATAAATCCTTTCATTCATCTACGTGCCCATATCTTGCTCAATTTTAGTCACTACATTTTCTTTTATACATAGATCACCACCGAAGTCGAGATAAGGCAGTTATTAATAAAAATTTGGTTAAGACAAAACATATTCCACATTCTTAACTTTGACACGTTATATATATATCGTTATATCTATAACGACATATTAAATGGCGAACAGGTGTTCAAAATACTACGCACGTTTTTGCTGTGACAATCATTAGCCAAAGTTTTTTTAAGTCATTGTTCATGTAGTGATCCTGTATCAATTCATGTGTAAATATGTTTTGATAGATTATTTATGTACTATGCTATTTAGACATAAATAGTTTATCAAAGTTTAAGCCGTAAAGCAGTAAAATAAAAACAAAAGATAATTAGCAGATTACCACTGACTCATAGGGTTCTAAAGGACACATCCACCACGCTGCTCCACTGCAGGTTGGTTGTTATCATTTGAACACGTAAATCTTCAACAAGGATCCAAGTGTCTATCCATTGTACGATAACAGCTTTGAGGGAAAATATACATTTGTTAAACTTAGGGATAAATCATTCGGACATGAATTTAATGCTCTTTTTATTTTGGTGTACAAGATGAATATCAACCAACTATTATTAAAAAAAATAGTTTATTTCGTTAACTTTCAACGTATGAAAAGGTTGTAAAGTAAATAACAAAACCAATTGAAAAAATAAACAAATACAATAATGAAAACTAAAAATGATAACAAAAATAACAATATGACTGAGTTTAAGGTATAAATATATCGAGTAATTTTGTATAGACACACAAACAAGAAAAAAATGATAACATAAAATTATTGATCTGAATTTTTTATTATCGGTTAAAAGGATTTATTATAATAGTTTTACTTTATTGTAGCTTTATTTAGATTTTAGTACGTTTAACGCAATAGTGCTAAAATTGTAAACTAGTACTGATTTATTAAAGTTCATTAAAACATACATGTGTTCAGAAACGTGAGTATTCATAATGCATGTGTAATCAAAATAAATAATATTAATGGTGCAATTAATATAAGCTTATAGTTCAACAGATAAATTACAAAACAAGCATAAACTAATAACATTTATTGTTTTTCTGCTAAACCGTGGTATTTGAACCCAACTTTGGAAAATACGTTCTTTTTTGAGTTTATATTATAGGATGACGTTAGTAGAAAATTATAGTGCAGTTTTTTGTTTCGTAAAAAATGAGATAAAAAGCATCATAATTATATTCGATTATAATAATCGATTTTTTTTTTAAATTCAAATATTAAAAGTTACCAATTGAACCCGCCATAAATGAGTGAACCACACAAAAAACATATTTTTAAAGATTATATTGGATAGTTTCAAAACGAGACTAAAGGAGTACTTTTTAAATACCACAAAATAATTTAGTAATCACTTCAATTAGGACTGAAGTTTATATATATACTTTCTCTATCCAGTTCCTTATGGTTGTATCTATAGTATTTATGTATATTATCTGTGTGTATATATGTAGTTTATGTATGAGTATATGTATATTTATAATATATCTTTAGCTTGTATGTATGCTGACATATTCTTAGCTTTTTCACATCTATGTAGCTACACCACATGTTTTATAAAACTCTTCTACTTTCTGGGGTTCCTGGAAGAGAACTCTTCAAAGGGATAAGGTATCCTATGTATATTAACTTTAATTTCTTATTACTGTGACTTCTTTATGGTGCAAAAATAAAAACGCTTTCCGAAACGATACTGCGTAAAAAACAGGTGTAAATTACCAAGTTATCGCGCTTTTATCTTAGACTGTATATTCATTTACCAGAGGTAAAAAAGACCTAAGGAAGATTTACTCAACTCAACTATTTTTGATAAATTGAGAGTCAGTGTCAGTGGTTATACTAAACAGTGGGTATAAAACTAAATTCGTTTTGAAATAATTCAGTCGAAAGGTGGAATAAGTAATTTCCAATCCTTTTTCTTCGCTTGTCGAGTCAACAAACAGGAGTCGAGTTTTACTTAACATAATCGCCTTAAATTATTTTTGATCATGATATTAATCCTTACAAATGAAAATTCCTGCACTGTTATTTTTTAATATTTGTAATTGTAATCATCGATCAGAATTAATTAAGTCATAATCAATCGTATAAAAGTGCTAGTCAATTTGATCGATTCTTATAATTTTCTGACCCACTACAAACGAAAATTCCTTCGCGCAAATATATATCTTATATAATACTTTTTGAAATAACAATAAAGCTATCATCGTATTTCAATTGACATGATTAAGTAATGCACAGGATAAATCCCTTGTTATCAGGATGTTTATTCATTGTACCATCACGCATGTGTTTATACTAATGACATGTTAAGTACCTGCTAAACACTTCCTTATAGAATCGATTAAATTCTTAACGTACGACTAAGCAACACATTCTTATTATTGTAAATGTATTGCTGATCAATAAATAAAATTTCAATTTCATTTAATTTCATTTCAAATTATTGCGGGATAATACGTAACCAATCCACCGAAATAAATACTTATTTATTAATTCATTTGGATCTCTATAAGAGAACAAAATCAAAATATTCCTTATTGAAGTAGGCTCAAAAAGCACTTTTGTCCATTTTTATTCAATCTACCACCGGTTCGAAAGTTGATGACCGCTGAGAAGAACCAGCAACAAATTCAATAGTTACACCTTTAAACATAGTTATTGTACGTTACAATGTGTTTAGCTTTTATGTGTAACTGAAACTGAAACATCTTTATCACTTATATAATGTACAATATTATAAAACGCTATGTATGTATGTATTTATTTTAATTCTTTTAATTATGCATCTATTTATTGCATTGATTCACCACCACTCTCCCCTTTTCATGTTGCAACAATCTCTCGAACCTAAAGGTTGCCTGAAAGTAATCGCTACATAGCGATAATGCAGCCTTATTGTGCTATAAAGTTATTTATTTTAAGTGTTTTTTTTCCATATATTTCTTGTGGTGTACAATAAAAGCGTTCTCTCTATTTCTCTCTCTCTCTCTCTCTCTCTCGCATATGTTTGTTTGTCCATTCATACATTAATCCGTTCGTTATATTCATCCTTTCATTTACTGACTCACCAATTCATTCATTCATCATTTCACTCGTTCTTTTATTCATATATCAAATAATTAGAAAAAACTTAATGCCACATCCTTCCTAAATTACTTGTTAGTGCAAGAAATCAGGATCAATTCTTTTTCGGTCCCATCATCAAAGGTCCCTTTAGTACTCTCGTCTGTCTTCGTTTTAGGAAGCGGTTTCCTAATACACAGTATATATAAATATATATCATTAAGTGATAAAGAGTTCCGGTATCTCTGCAACGATTCAATTATAGAAGTACACGTTTTTTGCACTAATGAAACTTTTTTACAACATACTGACATCATGGTACGTATATTGTTGCAACCTTTAAATGAGTAAATGTTATTTCAGTGCACTAGTCTATTTTCATAGTTCCACTTCACAAGATGTTCACTTTGCGGAACTTAAATTTCACATACTTTATATAATTGTATTGTCTATAATTAAAACATTAACGCAATGTTGAATTAACATTGTGCTAAAGTACTACATGTATATCAATTTTATAAAAGTGACTCCGGCGGAGATATTAAATAGAAAATACTTTATTGTATAACTCAAACATAGAAAAGAAACAAGGTAAAAAAGAATAGGAAACAATGTACAAAAAAGGCAGCCTTATCGCTACGCAGCGATTTCTACCAGGCAACCTTTGGGTTAGAGATATTGCTTAAATGGAATGTGGTAGGCTGTGTAGACTAAACATTAATAAATATAATAAACTTACTCATATATACTTACATATATATATTTACATTTCATATAGATCATACATACACATGTACATACATACCTACCTAAAATATATATATAGTTAAATAAAATAAGCCTTTATTCTACTACCTCAGATGATAACGTTACAAATAATTCATTCTATTACAATAATTTATAAACAGTTCATTTAAAATTTCAATAAAATAAGAAAAGTCAATTATATTAAATTATTACCAATACTACTATTTAATTCTAATGCTATATTTATTATTATCATTTTTTTTTTCTTTAGGTAGAAGTCGCCTTTGGGCGTAGGCCTCCCCTAGTTTCCTCCAAGTATCGCGATTCCGACTTATAGTCATCCATCCTGGTCCTTCCTTTTGAGTAAAGACCTTTTGTGTCTCCATCTTATATAAGGACGTCCTTGTTTTCTTTTTCTATCCCTCGGCACCCATTCTGTTCATTTTTTTTACCTTAAATATATAAAGATAAGAATACACAAATGGCTTAAAAATTTTTTAAAGGTTTTTAATAAGTGAAAGTCAATTAATATCGTCTTAACCACAAAGTGACAAGTAATGCGCTTTTACCTGCCTTTGAAATATTTCCAGAGATCTTGAATTTCTAATAAATACTGTTAGATTATTCCATAAATTAATAGCGCTGATTGTAAATGACTTGATATTGTTATTTTATACCATCTTTGGATTCATCTAAACCCAGAAATAAATTCATCAACATCGGTCCATCCGTTTATGAACGCAGAGATAACAAATTCAGTCACTCTCAAATTAATTTTCGTTTTAGAGATATATTATGGCTTAAGTAACGACTCCTTATCATACTTGTGAGGGTGTGATTGATATTTTTCTTCTATAATCAATAATCGAAAACTTCTATATCACAAAAAGTTTGAGAACCACTTGTAAAGTCAAATCCTATTAAGCTTTATACAAACAGTTCCCAATATTATTTCTGATATATATGAATAATGATTCATAAGGTAGATATTACACACGTCTAGTTTTTTGCTGCGATGAAAAATTGTTCATCCGACTAATTGAACGAGTTTTTTTGTAGTAATTAAGTATGAATAACAAATTCTTTTCAAGCCATTCCTTGAACGAATATTTTCCGAGTTATTATATTATCGAAAATGTATCTTGCGTATTACGATTATTATATAGTTTTACGTGTTTTTGACGACGATGACGATTGTACCAAGATGTATCGCGATATCAAAGTAATCATTTGAAGTTACAACTATGTTATCTTAAATAAATAACAAAATTAAGGGGATATTGTTAACTATCTTCATAAATACGTACAAGACAAATCACTCAAGGGGAATTAATGTTAAAATTTTTATTTACAATTAACAATTTTATGCGCCTTTGTAACAATAAGCTTAGGTAACAGCACCATCAAAATTGTGGCTCACTTAATTTTGTGTTTATAATATAGGAAAGTAAGGTTTTCTGCCTACTTTGTTTGGAGAAAGCGCTACCGCGATTGCCAAATGACAAAAGATTTCATTATAGTAAAACTTCAAAAGCAACCTGTTTCATAGTCAAATATAATATCCAAGATATAAACATACATACATGACATCACGCCTCATACCCATAAGGGCATGCAGAGACCACGTCCTTCCACTTGTAACGATCCTTGCATATCTCCTTCGCTTCTTACATTCTCATTAAACCTTGCATACAAGTACGTCGGTTTACAGTACTCTGGACCGCCAGGCCCTTATTTAATATGTCCTGGATTTGGTCCAGGAACGTTCACCTTGGTCTTCCCCTTCCAATTTTCCCATTAACTCTTGATTCATAAATCCTTTTTGTCAGTCTCTTTACATTCATTCTTCGTGCCCAAACCATCTTAGAATACCTTCCTCGCTTTTAGTCTCTCATCTTCTTTTATACAACAAGATATATGGTACAGGTAATTAAGGAAAGGAGTAATAAATGTACTCGTATTACGCAAATATTATTAGAAAGGCAAATCCTCAATGCTAAAGCATTAAAGAACCGGATTCTTGAAGAACAAATGAGAGTCTTGGGCTTTATTCGAAAGTGAAATTGTACTCATTTGTTTGGTTTAGGTATTAATTATTGCAAATATATGCAATGATATCAGAATGGGAAGGAATGATGGCCCCTTAATTAAACGCGGGGATTTTTGTTAAGGGTTCCTATATTAGAATCCGGTGCAAAATAAATTTAGGCCCAATTGAATGGTTGTTTGAAATTCATCAATGCGATGATCAATGTTGTAGAAAGAGGAACGTAACTAAGAAGGTTGGGTCGATAAATATATTTAGGAAACTTGTCTAAGACTAGTAGTTGCACCCACGTAAGGTCCGATCCTATTAAACATCCGTTATTGTTGAGCGTTTACGTTGCGACTGCTAAATTTGAATCGGGCGAAAATTTCACCAACTATATACATTTATATATTAGATAGAAATATAACATTTATATCTAGATTTAAAGCCACTTTTAAGTCTTATCATCAATAACAAAAAATGCTTACTCAGCGATTTAAAAAGGGTTGAAAAAGCTTACAAGTTTGTCTAGAAGAGATAGATTGCAGCAATAAGACCGCCTTTGCAAGCTTTTATTATAGATAGAACTCTCTTATTTAGTGTGTCTTGTTTTATTATGTGGGCAATGAAGTGTTTTCTCTCTTTCTTAAAAAAAGTTCGTTTATATTGCATAATGTTGTAATAATAATTAACGAGAGTGTTTTTTGTAATCCATTATGACCTAGGAATAAAACCGCATGATCTCATGATCCGCAGCCAAACAAACTAACCAACACACACAAGATAATTAAATGAAACAGAGTTAGTTTTATATTAATTTTATATGATTGTACTGCTTTAACCTAGTTTTAAGCTGTCACTCTAAGCTAACAGTGAGACAGGCTCACGACTCGAAAAGATATATCAGAAATAATTTATTGTCCCGACTTGCCATCTGACATTATAGAGCGATTCTATTTAATTTTAAGGTTAAATATATTTTATTGATACAGATCAACCATTGCATATGCGAGTAAAATACGACGTTTAGATTGGAAATTCTAATGTATTGGTGCTTTACTGTAAACTCTACTTTAAATTGAAATAATCTTTTAATAGTTATTCGTTTTTGTGGAAAAATATATCGAGATATTCAAGCTACGCAATAGGTTTGTAAATGACCTAATTAAAAAAATATCAATAAATTACAGTAGGTTAAAATGAATAATTAATTTAATAGTAACTGTTTCTTATGTAAACTCCAAAATCATGCAATATTTTTAGGATTTACTAAGATTGCTTGAGAGTGAATGAATAACCCTACTTTAAATTGAAATAACATTCATTGTAATGATGATAATAACAAAGTATAGTTAGTCAACTGAGATATTGTAGGTTTTTCTCAAAACTAATCCTTATAACTTTACATTTTAAGTTGTGTAGTGGATATTCGAAATGACATAAGCAAACGAAATGATATATGTCGATTCAAAATTGCTGTAGAAACCTTATTGAATAAAGACATTTTTTTGATTTGATTTAATAGTTCCCCGTGATTTGATAACAATATTGCGGATTGGCGGATAAATATACCCCATAACTGTACCTAAGAGCTTTTACCAAATTAAACAATAATAAATTTGAAACGATAACTAGACATGTATGTTTTTATGAAGAGAATAAGGGAGTACTTCTATATATGTATATAAGGTAGAAAGAGGCGCCTCTAGATACGAGTATACATATATAAATCTAACCAAGTAATCCATTATGATTTCGTTAGAGGCATGTTTTTATTCCACTTACACACACCAAGCGAAATAATCTTAACTGTGGCTTTTCTGTAGGTGTTTAGGTAATATTATATAGATCTATTTTATTCAAGACCGGTAGATTCAGATTAAAAGACAAATTCATCGCAAGAAGGTTATGGCATCTCACAAAACCCTACGTTTTATTACTCCAACTTAGTTATGCAAAAACCATCGCAAAAAAATTTTGCCATTTTACGAAAACACATTATCTTCCAGCTGACTTATACCAATGAACTGTAACATTCAATTTCATCAAGTGATCGTTTTGTAAACAGTTATTGAACAAGTAAAGTAATAAAATAATAAGTTATTTCATACTTAACGCTATATTAACATCAAGTGTCATTTACTACACACAAATATATAAATGGTAAGTAGCAGCCCATTAACATTCCACTGCTGAGCACAGGCCTCCTTATTCATACGAGAAAGGGTTTTTAGAGCATAGACCCACCCACGCTGCTCCACTGCAGATTGGCAGGTAAAGTGCAAAAGTGCACTCTCTACTCATTCACCTTCATAATCTGATATGACGGGAATTCCACACGACTGAAGAGAGATAAGGCGCAGGACCGACGACGGTTTAACGTGCTCTCCGAGGCACGAGGATGTAGCACACCGCCACTTTTTTCCCAACTTCGGGCAAATATTGCAAAAATCTTAATAGAACACTCAAATTTTATTTTTTGATATGGCCCGACTCTGGACTCGAACACAGGACCTAGTCATCATGTTTGTAGTCGAACATGCCAACCACTAGACCAATGAGGCAGTTGAGGCAACAAATATGTACTACATTTATGAATATATATGTACGCTTAAAGGCTTTCCACCTGAAGTGTGCCGCTATTTCTTTGATGTTTTTACAACTGACTTGACTCAACAAAATCTCGGTTTAAAAAAAGTATATATTATAACTTTCTTCTCGTTTGTCTTATCCCTATCATTTGGGGTCGGCCCTCCTCGATTTTAGACGCCAGAATGTCTTGGATTGTCTGTACAGATAAATTTGACCGGGACAAAGCTATATACATACATATTTATTTAAAAAATTATACGCATATGTAATTGTAATCCACGATTTCGATTCCACAAAACCACAATATCACACAATCTAAGCAATCGCCTAACCTTTAATGTAATTTTAGACACCACGTTCAATAACTAGTTTAATAGCAGATAAAAAGGTTTAATAGTATTTTATTATAAAATTTCGTAACAACTTTGTCATGTTACACCTACTGCACGTCAAGAGGTCGTGTTGACAGGCCGCTAATATCATTATTTACCTTTCTATTGTATAACCATATCTTGATTGTACCATGATCTAGTTGCATTGTGTCTATACTGAAGCTAAGTTGTTGATATAATTAGGATTAATATAATATATTATTTTATAGCCTATACTAGTCTGATATATCTTAAGTATACTCGTGAATAAATTGTTACAATTTTATTATATTCCCAATATCAATATAAGTTTATATGTATTGATACACATTAATAATTTACTATTTTAATAAATAATTTGGACATATTACGAGGAGGGATCAAAAAGTAGTGAGTACGACCTACTCCTTAGTAAGAAAAATATAAATAGTGGCAGGCATAGCTCAGATACTCGTACATATTTGTAATATTAATTAAGAAAAATTTTCGATTCACTTTTGTTTTTTTTTAATGTACTCATTTGTGTGTTCGCTCACTGCCTCATTGGTCTAGTGGTTAGCATGTTCGACTACAGACATGAGGTCCTGGGTTCAAGTCCCGGGTCGGGCCAATTCAAAAATTAATATTGAGTTTTCTATTAAGATTTTCTCAATATTTGCCCGAAGTTGGGAAGTTGGCGGTGTGATCCACCCCCGTGCCTCGGAGAGCACGTTAAGCCGTCGGTCCTGCGCCTGATCTCTCTCCGGTCAAGTCGGATTCCCGTCATATCGGACTATGAAAGTGAAGGAATAGAGAGTGCACACTTGAGTGTACTATGCCTGCCAATCCGCAGTGGAGCAGCGTGGTGGGCCTATGCTCTAATAACCCTCGCTCCTCGGAGTGAGGAGGCCTGTGCCCAGCAGTAGGACGTTAATGGGCTGCTACTTACTTACTTACTTACAGTTGTGTGTTCTCGAAAATGGAGAAAAGCGAAGTGCGAGCCATTATTAGATACCTCTGTTTACAAAAGTTAACGACACAAGAGATTTACTGCGATTTGGAGGCAAGATTAGGAGAGTCTGTTCATCATATTCCACTTTCGCAAGGTGGGCTTTTCAATTTCGACTAGGGAGAACGAGCACGGAAGATGAACAGCGTTACGACCGTCCGACGTCAGTCACCCAACGAAATGTTGCGAGAGTCGAGAAAATTGTGTTGAGCGATCGAAGAGTCACCATCCAATACTTAATTCAAGAAACGGGCATTTCATATAGAAGTATTCAATCTATATTGAAACAATCTTTGAATATGAGAAAAGTCTCCGCAAAATGGGTGCCGGGAATGTTAACCGACAGTCACTAACAAAATCAACTTGACGTTACGAAGATATTGTTTAACAAGTTCCAAGAAAATTCTGAAATCTTCGCAATGGAAACGGCGATTATCACCAACCCCTAAGAAGTTTCGTTCCGTATAGTGTGTGTGTTTTTACGACTTATTGTTTCTGTAGTGTATTTCGCTCGTATAATGTAAAAGTAATATATGCATTCTTAACTTTATTTGCACCTCCCGCTTGTTTATTTTACCCTCACCAAAGGTTATTTGTGAGAGATCGCCATAAGCGATAAGACCGCCTTTGCGCACTATATTGTGTACCTTCACTAGTTTTCTGTAGCAACTTTAATCATTCTGACTAAAGTTGCTCTGACTTCTTTACGTGATCAAATCAGGAATAAGGAGATCCATAGCTGAACCAAAGTGACCGATATAGCCCTACGAAACGCGAACCTGAAGTGGCAATGGGCGGGGCACATAGTTCGACGGACCGGTGGACGTTGGGGCCCGAAGGTGCTGGAGAGGCGACGCCGCACCGGGTGACGCAGTGTAGGGAGACCCCCCACAAGGTGGACCGACGACATAAAGAGGGTCGCCGGTAGCCGCTGGAGCCAGGCGGCGCAAGATCGGGCCTTGTGGACATCATTACGTGAGACCTACGTCCAGCAGTGAACGTCCATCGGTTAAAGCGACGACGACGCGACGATTCAATCGGATAAACAACGGATTTGAACATATTTCCACAGGATCGGAAACTACGAGTAATACACCATACAAATTTACCGTAATATTACTACTTTAAAGCTAGTATTTTATTTTGAAAGATTTTAAGCCATTGCAAATGGCAGCAACGCAATCAACTATATTAGTTATTGCAAAATGTATTTGATAACTATTTTTTGAACATCGTCCAATCAGCTTTTAAAGTAATGCCTATTGCGCAAAATATTACTTGTTGCTGCAAAAATCTGTGTCACATAAAATAAAGAATCAACATTATTTTCTGATCGCCTTCAGTGTTTTATAACAAGTAGATTCTCTGCTATTACTAATCAAATCAAAATATTCTTTATTCAATCAGGCTTTAAAAACCACTTGAATCGCCAGTAGTCTGTCCGTTGGTAACTAACCTACCACCGGCTCGGAAAGTTGATTTCGCTGAAAAGAAAGAAACTCAGAAATTGCGCTTTTAAGTATAGTTTTGTAGGATACCATGTGCAATATATAACTTATGTGTGAAATTCGAATCAAGGTTCAATCAATGAAATCAATCTTCGTTATAATATACCTTTTGTAAAAGGATGATTTTGGCATATATCTTAAAATTATATACAGCATAACCAAAACTGATTGCGGCATCTTATCAAAAATGTGTATGCTCAACCTGACAAACAATTTCTAAACATTTTTCACTCAAAAATATTACGAGTCTATTTTATTTCTTGTATTAGAGTTGTGTATTTCGTACTAAAAACGTAAAAGTACTGTGACACCTGTTGCTGTTGTAAGCGTTTGGTTGTATTTTCGAGGAGCTCTAAATTTGTCTACATAAAATCCCGTCAGTATAGGTCTAGCTGTTTCAGGGATCAACCAGAACAAATGTGCGGGCATGCAAAAATTAACAAAAATAGATGTTTCTAAGCGAACAAAACAATTGTTTTAAAAACTGTAAGTTAAGGTAAGGTAAGCCCATTAACGTACCACTGCTGGGCACAAGCCTCCTCACTCGTATGAGAGAGGGTTTCAAGAGCATAAATCCACCAGGCTGCTTCTCCACTCTCATAGTCTGACTTGGCGGAAATCCGACACAACCGGAGAGAGATCAGGCGCAGGACCTCATGTCTGTAGTGTCAGGCAGTGGATTGATTAACTGTTTTGAATTTAAAATTAACTTTTCATTAAATATATATAATATATTCTCAATAAATGCTTTAAGCATTCATTTTTGTATAACCGTTTGTTCCTGCGAATATCTAAAACGGCTAGGCTGATTTTAAAAGTACCCCCACTGGCAGATATCTGATGTTGAGAGGAGTAATTTGGGCTACTTTTGTTTCAGAAAGATAGAATAGGTTTTCGCGAAATTAAAAGCAATTAAATAAGTGGCCATATGTCGCCATATGTCGGAGTTAAATTTAGCTACAATGTTCCTTTATGATGTTATCTCTCACTGCGAACGGGTTTGGCCATATTCTTATGGGAAAAAGAACTACGCGGGTCACATCGTAGGAACAGCTACTCTGGCATAACTACCGATGTAATATCATTTCATGAAAAGCTGTTTTAAAAAACTTGAAATTGCAAACAGATACTCCAATTTTATATACATATAGATTCAGAATTTTTAATTATTTTACACATTATGTCTACATGCATTTACTCTGCAGGTGTTACAGTTGGCTTCATATCCGTTTCAAATTATGTGTACCCTAAATAACTTGAAATAAGGCAAGTCGTGACTTTGAATTACATTTATGTAGCAGTTTTTACGTTGCTTGTATGTGATTAGAGTTAAGAATGTTGCAATGTTTAATTTAGAGTTATTTGAGACGTTTTTTTGTTTAACATGTTGTTCCCGGCAATGTCACTCAAGTGGTAAGATTTGTCCATATTGCTACGAGTATAAACTCGTGGTAATATGGACAAACCTTTTCTGACTGAGCGTCAACGTCGTGATTTTTTATATTAATGATAAACAACCAGCGGTTGATAGATTACGATTTAGACTTGTAAAATTTACAGTAATAAATTGGCGTAATATACTTATTTTATATAACTCTACAGCTAAATAGCTTTACTTAGTTTACGTTAATTGTTGATAGAGTCACTCTCTACTTGAGTTCTTGAGTCTTGTTCGGCTACAGTATGAGGTGCTGATTCGAGTCCTGGGTCGGGTGAATTCAAAGTCGATGTTGAGTTTTCTTTTAAGCTTTTCTTAATATTTGCTCAAAAAATCTCAAACTCAAACTCTTAAGAGTGAAAAGACCAGCGCCCAGCAGTAAATGGGCTGCTACTTACGATATTGTGTCATTACACTTCCACTAACTCAAAAGGTTTCGTTCTTTTAAGTCATATTTTTCTGCAACAACTTGTGTATGTGTTATATGGCTTATATGTCCCTTTACATGTGCAAAGATGTGTGTGATAAAGAAGGTTATTTTTTACATACTATTAGATTAGAAAATGGTAAATCTTGACATTAGGATCTTTCAATGAAAAATAGACCAATATTACTTGCACTTTTGATTTATATTTAGGATGAATATTCTATCAATCCTTAAATTTAATTAAAGACGCAGTAGAATATAGAAAAGCCTTTAATTTCTTGTGCCAAAAACTTATATTTAAATCCACAAATACGAGATCATGTCATGATTCTAAAATTTTGTATTTTCAAAAAAGTTAATTTTATAATTAGCTTTTTTAAATTATGAAAAAATTCTGAGGAATCCACCAGTTTATATTCTTTTTGTGTCGAAAAATCATGTTTACAATTAGCGTTAATGACGCTATAAACTGTAAAATGTCAATATTTAATTAAACATTATCTATAATCTTTAAAAATCTTGAGCAAATGAACTTTATTTATTCTTACAAATCAGCAATATGTATTTATCCTGACAGATTTTATAATTAAACAGTTATATGCTTGGCA
The DNA here is from genome assembly GCA_015832385.1 of Elymnias hypermnestra. Lineage (NCBI taxonomy): Eukaryota > Metazoa > Arthropoda > Insecta > Lepidoptera > Nymphalidae > Elymnias > Elymnias hypermnestra. Next base: position 745,238 of record JACTOM010000023.1, read on the forward strand.
ATACTTAAAAGTTCAATAGGTGAACATTGGAAACAAATTTATTTATAATATGAGTGAGGGCTTTACGAGTAAATTAGGAATACTGTTTATTACTATGTTATAGTTCAACATTCCAAAGCAAACATTTTGTTATTCTCATACCATACGAGTACACACAAGATTATTAGTATAATAAAATTTATTTAAGTTAGAAGAAGTATATATATATGTCATGTCAGCATAAAGCATAGGGGCGTAGGTTTCTCCGTTGACATCATCGTGAGTGGCATCCATAATTCAATTTCCATACTGTGGGAGTAGGTGGATGATGTCGGTGCAATCAAACACTTCATTAATTAACTCAGATTATAATATTCATTCACTTAATGTTTCTGATATCAATTTACACAACTCATTAATAATAATAGCTAGGAACGCGACAGTTTCAATAGTCGACCGCTTTGGCGGACCGTCACCCGAGAACTGCAAAGACGTGCGCCGGATTGTCACTATTGTCTCTGCCCTACGCCGATAGACAGATGGCGCCAGCGTTTCACAGACTATTGCACTCCGACATATATATCGCTAGTTTGAAAGAGTATTGACACAAAAACGCTGACATTTTTAAATGCTGACAGTTTTAGTGCTCGACTGTGATCACCTAATGGTAAGGTATGATATAAACTCTAATCTGATAACAAGCCATTTACCTTTTATGATTTCTACTCTTAACTTATCTTTTATTGGTTGTACGTTTTTGCTGATAGGGTGGTAACTAGCTTCTATGACGGGCTCGCTACCCTAGTGGTGCGAGCACTTACTTCGGAGTCTGGACTGGTGGGAGGCCTCGGCCGTGCCTAGTTATCACCCTACCAGCAACGACATACCGCCAAGCAGACAGATTTGTGTTCCAGTAGGATGCTGTGTAGAAACCATAAGAGGTAGATTGATTTTAACCAGATTAGCGCGCTTCCATCTTATACTGTATCATCATTTACCATCAGATGTGATCACAAGCTCTTAAAAGCCTTAGACAAGTTCAGACTTAGACTCGAATTCGGGACCGCTGATAGCAAAGGTACCATCGGTTTTACATGAGTCGCTTGATAATTTAAAAAAAAAACGTACATCCGACTGAGTTTTTTGTGGGCTCTTCTCAGCTCAGAGCGCGCAGTAAGCCTCGTAATTTAATATTAAAGGTCGTACCTTAATTTTATCATCAGTCGTACATTTATATAATAAAATGGAATGGAAAAACGAATATTTGACGATTCAAAAGTGCTCTAAAGGCCTACTGAAATGAAAATACTTTGACTTTGACTTCGAAAAAAAAAAAAGTCTCAATTAACCAATGACATAATAATATAACAATATAAATATAACACAATTATGCAACGTACAACTCAGTTGTATCTAATCCGTATAATAAATTACATCCTTTTTAATGCAATCAACGAATTATTAAATAAATCCTGCTTGCGAGGAATTCTAAGAATACAAGTTATAACTAAGTGATGAGGAAAGCGTTAACCTTTTAATCTGTAATATAATGACAAACATATCTCATAATACTGTTACTATATATATACTTAAACAAATAAATATGACAGTAAAGTTTCAAGATTATTAAGTAAGAAAGAGATTATAAAACACCTTAGCACTTCCACAGGTATTGCAAATGTTTACGAGAAACGGGATTCACTTAATATCAGGTGATGCCTATGCTCATCTATCAGTTTTTTTGGTCTATTAAACATCCCGTGCTGCTCCGATTATCCACTTATTCTTGAATCTCCTAAAAAAAATTCATCAAAATCGTCGAAGCCATTTAGAAGGATTTTAATCATATGCTCACGTAGGTACGGTAGAAATTTATTGTAATTAATAATAGCTGTTCCTCTTCTTCTTATCTATATCTAAGAGATATCCAGGTATCTATTGACTCATCACGATATCTCTGGAACCCGAAGGCGTAGAAACTTTAAATTTGGTAGAATATTGATTTTGCGAAATTCCACCCGGCAGGAGGGTTGCGGGGGTGTTAAGTAAAAGAATTCAAATTTTCACATTCAATTAAATTCAAACTTCATTTTTACTAACTATATCTTTTATGGTATGTAAAACTTGATCAGATAATTTTTTCGACATGATGGAAACTATGAAAAGTAAATTTTAGGAAATTCCACCCTTAATGGAAATGCTACCCAAAAAACATTCCACGTGGATGAAGTCGCGGGTTTAGCTAGTCTTATTAATTAGAAATTTGGTAGGAATATTCCTCTTGCCAAAAAAGATCAGCTAAGAACGGATTTTTCGAAATTTTGCCCGAAAGGTAGGTTGCGGGGTTGTTTTTTACTATTGTGTCATCACGATATCTTTAGTACCGTAAGACATAGAGACTTGAAATTTGGTAGGAATATTCCTTTAGCTGAGTACAGGTCATGTTTCTTATTTGTAAAACAATTCGCCTAAATTAATGAAATTGCTACCCAAAAACCAGTCCAGATGAAGTCGCGCGTTCAGCAAGTTTGTTATATAACAGTAGCCTAAATTACCTATCTCATCTATTTGCCATCAAAAACCGTGCTTAAATTAGTCGAACCATTTCAGAAAAACATGCTTTCATATGTATTTAGTGAGGAACAATATAAATACATTCTTTGTAACAACAAAGAATACAAGCATGAAAAATATTACCTGAGAGCATTCGAAAATGCCATACCTGCAATGTATTTAAAAAAGACATTAATTTTTAAAACATAAAGAATTTTTTTGATCAAATTAACTTCTAAATATAAATTATATATATTGTCAACATTATTTTAATTATATTTTTAAGTTGTATGCACAAATTCATACGCTATTAAGTTTAATATAACATTTACGTTGTAATTTTAATATGTATAGTTTCAGTTTTTTTTGTTTTATTACATTATATTGTATTGCACGCCACATTAAGTAGTTAATTGCAATAAAGAATTTTGAATTTGTATTTTTAAAGTCTTAAAAACTAGTACCGAAAACAAAAACTAAACATTATAAACGAAAACCTGTGTTCAAACTAATATTATGTTTATTTCAATTCCACAAACGGTTATTAAAATATTTAATTATTGTTTTTCACAATAATGTGCAGCCATGATCCCTTTATAGCGCGTTATATTTTTTAATAACAGGTTTAATTTAATTCGTGAATCAAGATTAAAGAATCAGTTCCGAGTAAAAATCTGTTAAGGTTATTTTTGTTTTGACGTGATACATCCTCCAATGCTATTTCTACTTGTAGATTGCATACCATTCGACTGAGACCTTGTTCTCTAAACTAGAAGATATTAAATTTTAAAAGTGGCTATTTTTACATACATTAATTAGGCTTATATTAGCAGTAAATTGAAGGCTTTTGTTTGAAAGTTATTTTTATATTTTTGTCATTTTTTATCTATCGTACTAAGAATTTGATGAGTTAAAGATGCAACAATTTGATTGTAATCTTCAGTGTTAATTTCTACTATAAAAGCGTATAGTTAATTCAAACTTATAACACACTGTTTAGGGCTATTAGTCAATATCTAGCACGCGAATTTTTATACTTATTTTAATGTGGCATAAATTGTAAATTAACAAGCAAAAAAACATTTATTTTTATACGTAGACAAGGCTAAAACCGTCGAATTTTATTACATTAAAAGATCATTTCATTTTTCATATCATGTAATGTTATGAATACTATTAATTAATATTATTTTTTGTTTTATTTCAGAGGTGTACTATGAGAAGCAGCGCTACGATGGTTGGTTCAATAACAGAGCTTATCCAGACTGGGGTTCAGTGGGTGAGTTCCATTTTATTCGTCTTATTTTAAAAGTGTCTTTGCGTGTCTCCTGCTCCTTTACTTTTTTAGGTTTTTAATGCTTGTGGATGCGTGATATGAACACAGACTCCTTTAAAGTAATTCTGATAGCTCTACATTACTAGGAATACCAATAATACATACTTTCACAGAAATCTATATGACATTTCACTCACTCAAAATCATTAAGACGATCTAAAAGGAAGCCACAAAACTTTCCATTGCGAAACTATGTTTAAGAAACTGTATATATAATGTATGATAAAACGCATAAATAGAATTGGATAAATCATAATAAACTTCAGTCAATTTCTACGCCATTTGCCACGTATTACAAACTCATTACACAGAAAAAACAATTAAGGCTTTTTAAATAATCTTTCAACAGATAGTGCTGTACAATGTCTCGTAAGTACGATTATTAATAAATTAAAGTAATATAAAAATTCAATCTAATCTATTAATGTATTAAGGCAGTGTAATCACTAAAAGTGATCTAAAGAGGTAAATATAATAGTTTAAAAAAATGTATTTGAATTATAATGGTTGAATGAATAAATCCTAATTAAATCCTATTGTTATAAAATCACTTAATTAATACTGGAAAGAAAACACGTTTAATCTTACAAATTCGTTTAATATTGTATTAACAAAACTTTAGGATAATGCCGCTAAACTCAATCTGTAGCAACATAATATAAATATTAATAAATTTTTGACAAAAAAAGAATACACGATTATATTTTTCTTTTTAGAGTATACAAATTTGTTTGTTTTCTCTTCTTCTTCACTTCTTCTTAATTCACCTTAAGTAAATATTGCATTGCAGCAACAAACGTAAGGTTATTGCAATTTGATTTCAGACAGTTAGATCATCAAGATCGGTTCACCCGAAAGTTATGAGGTAACAAACATAAAAAAATACAGACGAGTTGATAACCTCCTCATTTTTTGAAGTCGGTTAAAAAATGATGACTTAAGTCGATAAATATGGAAGTTATATTTTTTTCTGCTTGGATGAAATATTTTGAACTTGCGGGCTACTACATGTTTGCTGTCAAATGAATATATATGACATACAACACACGATACATTCATACCAAATGTACAGTGATATCTCTATAAGTGATAGGTAGTATAAGATAATCTATCTTATTGTATAGATGCAAGACTTAACATTGAGGTATCTCAAATTGCAGATTTGAAATGACATATCAAATTTTTTATTAAGTCAGGGCTGCGTCAATTATTTAATTATTCGTGGAATGAAACAAAAATATTATCTTACACCAGATTGTTTTCTTATTTTACATTGTAGATATATTTCTTTGAAAGTCTTGTTCACAGGATCTAATACATGCCTACATTATTATGTATTTATGTTATGTACGTATTAATGGTATACATTTGTTATTTATTAATACTTTACGCACAATTGTTATCATTAAGCTCTTACACCGAGGGCAGTTGCTTCCTTCTGCGAATTCGTTATGTCACTGAAAGAGGCAGGGTGGAACAGAATGCCATCTGCGCCCCACCTATCCGACGGAAGAGACGGAGAAGTAGGATGCGTAGATTTGCGCATCTTTTTCCCCCCTCAATAAACTATTGAGATGAGGTGGCTGCATCCAGAGTACCAAAGTGGATTGTGTATGCGTACAGGGATGTCGAGGTCAGGTTTCAGTGAGTCCCACACTCCCTTCCCAGGGTGCGTAAATGCATTGCCAAGCGTCAAAAAAAAAAGATTGGCTGTATAACCATTTTGGTGATTAAGCCACCTTTGCCCATTTATAATTGAATTTATAAATAAAAGTAAGTAAGTAGCAGTCCATTAACGTCCCACTGTTGGGCACAGGCCTCCTCACTCGCATGAGCGAGGGTTTTTAGAGCATAGACCCATCACGCTGCTCCACTGCGGATTGGCAGGCATAGTACACAAGTACACTATTTATTCCTTCACTCTCAGAGTCCGGTGTGACGGGAATCCGACAAGAGCGGAGCGAAATCAGGCGAGATGACTTAAATAGAATCATTTTATAAAATTTTATTTATTTTTATAATTGTAAGTGTGAGATTGATTGATTGTAAGATGTGTTTGTGGTCAGAAAAACAATGAATATTTTAATATGAAATAAATTAATTAAGTGGGGTTCCGTCTGATAAAAGTCCATGTGCACAAAAACATTCTACTTAAAGAAATAACTATAGATAAAGAAATAGATATCTATGTAGAATAAATTTACAAAAAGCGAGATTTGGCTAACTTTAATCTTAAAATATTTTTGAAAATTCATGGACAGTATAAATAGTGTCAAAATATAAAAAAATTGCAAGATACTTGCTACCTATCAAACATTCGACGTTCGTTTCATTAGTACGACACACTGTGGTTCACTTAACTTAAAGAATATATTGAGGTTTCGAATCAACAACATTGTTCTATGTATCTATAATTGTCAACTATATATACTGAGCGCTGTAGTGCGTCCTCATAATTCGTACCCAATTTTACCGGATAAAACGCCGACTCGAAGGATCAATATTACATTAACTAAAACAAAAACTACATTAGCTAAATGACAGAATACCTACCTAAGTCCTTTTTTGTACAGAAATCTTTATAAAAAGTCTAATATATTGACAATGAACAAATATGAACTGAAAAGATGTTTACTAAAACTATTATCTATAAATTTAATTACGGGGAGACAGTAAAACTTTTAAAGACGAATATATGATACTATTTACAAAGAGTAGTGTCCACGTGAAAACATCGCATCCATGAACTCAAATCGAAACATACAAATACACACACATTCATACAAACACACTCACACCCCCCCCCCTCACACACACACACACCCACACTTACACGTATATACGTTTACCGTTACTTTTTCTGTTTTTTATATTTGTGTGATACTTAAAATCGAAATTTTATTTTTGAGTACGTTTAATTTATTATATTCCATATACATTGTTTGGGTAGGCACTGGCACCTAAAATACGGGTTTTCCTAGTTTAGAAGTCAGGATGCCGCAGAAAAAAATGTATTAATTGTAGCTAATAAATAAAAATTTCGTTTCATAAAAATAGATGTACGTAATAAGATATTTCCCGGGATTTCAAATAGGTTATACGTATAAGTGCCAACCCTTAAAGATAAGACCAATGTGTGGACTACCAAAAGCTTTGTTTAATATTTTGATTTGAACTGACGCTGGTCATGTAGTGTTACTTTTCACTGCTTGATATATCGATGTTACCTTGGCTGCATACTATATTATACGAACATTCATTGTAATATATATTTCAAAAGCTTAATTTGTTAACATATCTCATGGCATCGCTGGCGTAATGGCGAGTATTCCATTTCACTAGTTATAAGAAGTTCTATCTTCTAATTATTCTAAGCCTGGACTGGCGAGGAACAAACAGAAAGTTTATATATCTGTATGTTTCTACCTAGCAACGATTTATACTCGTAGGTAATTTACCTCTTAAAGAGTGACATAATTCCATTTTAGACTGTATCATCACTTAACACCCGAAATAACTGTCAAACAGAATAGAAAATTAAAAATAAACCAAAAAGATGGTCTTAACAATGGATATTATATTAAAATAGAATTCTCGTAAAGCTCCTAAACTTTATTCTATAGGCAATTCTTATTTAATATTGTGTAAGATAAAATCAAAAACCTTTTAAGTTCAGTGCATGAACTTTTCAAATGGTAATAACTTATTTATATATGACATTAAGAGTAATTTGCAGTAATTTTCATTACCAGGTAATAAAATATTTGCGGAATTTATATTGTTAAAGTGGAATCATTAATTTATCCGCAACTGAGGCTTATATAAACTATAAATAAAATGTTATGAGCAACTTGTGGAATTTTTTATCTTCATTCGGTCGTTCTTAGTTCGCGATCCCATGGGAAAATGGAGAAAATCCGTTCTAAGTGACAGTCTACATTGCCGAAGCACTCTCTTTACAATTCAAAGTCAATTACACATGATTTAGGAAATTTTGTGAGAGAAATTAGTCTAAAATCATTATTGTCTTTGTAATATGTCCAGTTTGAGACACATTCTTGTGTAGTTTAACATTCTCTTACAGGCTCTCTTAGAATTGTACTTAGAGGCTTTTTAAGGATTTAGCCTTTTATTCTTTCATTGTGAAATCTCTGTAACAGTTTTTTGTGTTAAATAATATTTAATATTTATTGGGTATAATATGAGTGTTGAGTTGCCATACAAAAAACATCAACGAGACGCTACGATAATGTGTTGTTTCTATTACCATTTTAAATGAAAACACTCGCACTTATTGGTTTGGTGGTTAGGTGTGAGTTCTTACAAAAAAAACCGAAACAGGTAATTTACTATTCAACCAGCTAACTGAATTTGTTTTTTTTTATGGCTGGGAAGTGCATTTATACCCCTGAATGGAGTCACCCATTGGACCCCATTGGTCAGGAGTGTGGGACTCCACGAGGGTACGCACTCACAATATCTACTGAAACCCAGCAGGACCGCCATCAACCATGAGTGGGAAGCCAGAGGTTCGTTGAGGCATTCCTCTCTGGCCCCTCGGTTACAGTCGGCTTACAGATATTCTACAGGGGGAGAAGTTGTATGAACCTCCAAACAAAAAATCTAAATGCAAAATAGTTCTCCTCGCTTCGGTTGTAGATTCCCAGCAGACCAGGAAATTGCATTTTCTAATATGTTTTAGTCTGGACTGGTTGGAGGTTTCGGCCGTGGTTAATAACCAACGGATATACACTTTTGAATAAAATGTCTGCGTTCTGAATGAAACTACAATAGGTAAATATTTTTTAACCAAGCTAAGCACGCTTCCGGTATCATCACTTACCGTAAGGTGTGATTATAGTCAGGAGCTAGAGCTGATATGGCAGCAATAAAAAATAGAGCGACATAGTAAATGATTTCTATAACGCACCAAGCGCAATTTTTCGTGATAATACGTGTGTTACTACGGCCGAAGACTCCTGTCAATCCAAAACTAATCAATTCAGAAAGGACTACGCGTTACGCCAACTAGGTTGTCAAAAATGTTGATAATAAGCAATGAAGATTGATAAAATAAACTAAGTGCACAGTTCAATTTCGCAAGCAAATGCGGACTACGATAACGAGGCTTCGAAAGCGATATTCACTTATGATAACTTACGTCACTCAATCAGTTCGAGATGACAAGTCGAGATAAATGTTTTATTAATTTGTCATCCAATTTATTGCGTAATTGCATTAAATATAGGTGAACCACATATCTATAGACAGTGTTACCTAAAAGTAAAGACCCTCAATATAACAAATTGCTCGATTTTGTTTAATTACCGACAGCGGGTGATTTAGTATTTAGACTAAGGTGGAAGCTACCTAGTAAGAGGTCATTTACCTCTTATATTTTGTACACAGTAACATACCGAAGCTCTACTAGCCGACGCCTCCCCCCCCCTAAACTCCAGACGAAGACAATATTTTGAATGGAATAAAGAAATACGTTACTTTTTATAGATTTGTTTCCAATTCTTGTCAAATAAGTGACATTATAGTCAAATAGCATATTTTAAGTCCAATATTTTAATGTAAGCCGATGACGTAGCGCGTATCCGCTTTTTTTTTTAGTTGGAAAATGCTTTTACGCACGCTGGCGCCTTCTTGTACTGATCTTTTTTTTGTATTTTCCTTTTTATGTCATTTCTGTGGTGTACAATAAAAGTGGTCACTCTCGCTCTCCGTCCAGGAGTGTGGGACTCAATGTTCACCAGAATATCCACTAAAACTCGGCAGTTTCTTCATCCGAATGGTGGACACCCAGATGTTTACTGACGAATTCAGTTCTGGCGCCCCAGATGAATCCGACTCAATAGTCAAAGAAACAGGCAGCATCAACCGCTCGCTACCTTTGACTCTGTAAAACCTCCTTCTGGAAGATAACAAAATGTAGATAAAAATGTAATGTAGTTTTGACTTACGAAACTACAGTGACACAGTGCGAATGATTACGTTTGGTTCGTTAATACGAATAAATTAATTTAACCCAAAATACATTAATTTAAATAAATTATAAATAAAACAAGATGTCAAAAATGGCAAACCAAAGTTTGATGCAATCGACACGATAATTTGCACGACACTTTATTACTTAACTTGGGATTACATTCAAGAAACTGTAAACTGTAAATAAAATTGTATTCGCCCAAAAACCACAGTAAATTAATATAAATATATAGCCTGAAATCTTCCTAGCAATAAGTAGCAACCTTCATATTTAACACTACAGCTCATTGATTATCAAAGTACACGGATAAAAGTTTTATTATAGTGAAAATCTAATATCTGTGAAACTCGACCCAACCACAAAAGACCTACCGGCAACAAAAAGATGGTACCATAATTGAAGTTAACATGATTTATTTAAGACTATATCATCCTTTAACATATTTATGTATATTTTATTTATATATTGTATCTATTTATTAGAATCTATCTACTTTTGCACAATCTCCTTTTCCATAAAGTTGTCTGATTAGCGATAAAACCGCCTTCTTATACATTTGCTTGTGTAAACCTTAATCATGATTTATAATTTTATTTCTTTTAAGATATACTATAAAAAGTATTATTAATGACTAATAAGTTGTCTTTGTAAAAAGTATTACCTAATTGTTAAAATAAAAATTATCATTATGAAGGGAAAACATTGCGGGGAATCCTGCCTATCCCTAGGCAATTCTGGGATAAAGCCTGCCATCCCACAGTGAAGCTTCGTGGTGTAATTATACCCTAAATCGCGCTCATAAAATCCTAAAAGCTTAGAAATATATGTATTTGTTACATCACCTTAACCGGATCAAAAGAGTTGCAAATTTGTTACTCATTCAATAAGGATTTCCTTATAAAAGCAGGATATAATATTTGCAGAAGATCGATGACTACGGGAGATCAATTTAAGGATATCGAAAGCCATTAATTATACTTGCCTTTCAAATCAAGCAATTGAATTTGAATACATGAAATTATATTAACAAAATTTACGTAGCATATATGAATATGAATTATTTACATTTGCTTGTTATCTTGTGTAATGCAATGTTGATATAATTTATCTATTAATTTATGAACTATAGATATGTATATTTAAGTGGAGCTTATTTAAATGAGATAAGTCACCAATTTGCATCACAGGTGTTTCGTTTCAAAAGCCATTATTAAATTTTATTTTATTATAAATAAAGACCAAAGACTTCGAAGTTTCTCTACGTGATCGAATAAGAAATGAAGAGATCCGTAGTAGAACCAAAGTCACCGACATAGTCCTGCGAATCGCGAACCTGAAGTGGCAATGGGCAGGGCACATAGTCCGAAGGACCGATGGACGTTGGGGGCTGAAGGTGATGGAGTGGCGACCGCGCACCGGACGGCGCAGTGTAGGGAGACCCCTACACTGCGCCGTCAAGGTGGACCGACGACATAAAGATGGTCGCCGGCAGCCGCTGGAAATAGACGGCGCAAGATCGGGCCTTGCGGACGTCATTACGTGAGACCTATGTCCAGCAGTGGACGTCCATCGGTTGAAGCGACGACGACGACGATTAAATTGTAAAATGACATTTTTAAAATTACTCACTCATACTCTTACATACCCATAAACACACGGAGTTTTTCTATATAAATAAATTAGTTAATATGCTATAGATTTTAATAATAAATAAATAAATAAAATTGACACTGTCTGTTGGTTCTGCGAAAAATCTTTATGTTATCGTTAAATTCAGTCTAAATTTATTATTAATAATTATATCTTCCATTTACAAAGTAGTGTCAATGTAAATAAATCATCATAATTTTATTTGCACTCCTATGCTTCCTAATTAAGTCACTTAATCATTAATGATGTCATGCTTACATTACTGACCAATTTAATCTCTACGACAAAAAAAAATGGTAAGTGATTTTTGCTACAAAGATATGTTTTTGGTGTTAAATTACCTGTGGAGCAAATATTTGTTTACGCAAGCATTTATAAAATGAGCTACGTTTATCACAAGTTACAAAAGAACTGTTCGAAGATCTCCTCGCTCCTAATTCGAAGTTCATGTCGATTGAACCAATGTGCATTACGCCACCAACAATCACGCGTTGCTAGGGTTACCATTTACCACAAAATATCTTGTAACCACAAGCCTTAATTATCTAGACTACACGTATATAAAGCTCCTTTATTAAAATCTATAGACCAAAGTTTTCTCATTTGTCTTTCTTTGTCAATCTTCTTTTGTCTTATTGCTATGATTATGCGCCCACAGGTTTACGCTTTCAGTATGAAAACGTGCTTATCTGCTACTCTACTTAACTAAGTAAAGTATACTTCATTAAAAATTAAGTTCGAAATTTGTAAACGCTGTTTTAGTTAAAGGTGCTTTTACAATATCATATAAAGAACTTTCTTGAAAATTGTTAAAATAGTAACGTTTCATTCCAAGTATGCCTTTGGAATTGGTTACATATTTTTCGTCGAAGGCTTTTATTTTAATGATAGAGCTTTGCTCTCAAATTTCTTAAGTGCATCTCGTAATTGGATTAGTTTTACCGAGGAAGTAAATATGGTAAATAGAAGTCTTTAGATATGAAGGTGAAATACGAGTAATAATATAGCCAATAAGTCATTAAACATTTTTACGCATAACGCGTTAATATTTTCACTAATACTACAACTTAGCAAGGCGAATTATTCGCTCCTTTTTTGGATTATTTCAATAAAAATAAACTATAGTCCTTTAAATTAATTGCGACAGTCATTAAGGCTAACAACATAACACCGTACTCGCTCAGCCTTCCGGTTACGATTTAACATTATATTTAGCTAATAGTATCGAAGAAGCTCTGCCGTTTGGTGATTTCAGAGTATTTACTTTAACGCCATACTTAGAAAACACGGACTAATAAACTAATAATTAAACATCCTTAGTTTGATATCCTAATGGCGCGAACACCTCGGAACATCTAGAATTAAAACGCTATATATTATCCCTTAATTCGACGGACTTTTTTGTAGCAAAAAAAAACTGATAAACATATGACTTCGTCGTCAACGCCATTTTCGACGAAAAGTGACATTTTGAGTGTTGCCGTTATTAAAAATATATTTTATACTAAATCTTTTATATGTTACCAACACACTTAAATCAAATACTCATGTATTTTTGTCTAAACTAGATCAGTAGATTTTTTTAAATTCACTATCGAATTAAGGGCAAAACCCATGTTACTTTTTTGCGTAACGATGGGAGTAGACGCTTCGTTAGCAAAGATCTTTACTAGATTGAAATGCAATTGGGATATCTCTAGTAGCCTCACTCATGGATGAGGAGGGATCTACTGGGTTTTAAAAGTTATTCTGACTTTCAGCGAGTCGCACACTCTCGACTGGAGAAATTCCTCTTTTGAGATGCCTAAAGGCAGACAAAGAGCATTAATAAAGATACTGGCTGATTGATACTTCGGCAGTAGCTAGTTACCATTCTACCATCAGTGACGTACCACCAAGCAATCAAATTGCATTCTGGTACTGAGTAGAAACTATAAGCGGTAAATTACCTCTTTCCAGCTAGCGTGACTCCATGTTAGACGGTATCGTTACTTACCATTAGGTCAGATTACAATCAAACGCTAACTTGTCAGCGATAAAAAAAAGCTACCGCTCATTGGGTGGTTGTGTGGATCAAAAGATACTTCGACAAAGTTACATCGTTTGGCAATATAATTGAATTTACCTTTGCTCACGTTAACGTTATATTTGATATCGACGACCCTACTGAACCTTTATAAGGACCGATTATTATGCTAGACCGCCGCTACATTCAGCCGAAACTATCAATCACGAAACGATGTACATTAATCGAAAGTTTTAACTTTATCTTTCGTCTGAGCATTTAACGTTTTCGGATCAAAGTAATGGATCTCTAAAGATTATCATTAATCTGCAACTAAACCTGTAGTAACAATATCGGGGCAATTATCTCCGATTTGGGAATGACTTGAATTTATAATGTAAAGTTAAAACATCAATATAAATTTCTATTTAGTCTCACGTGTACAAAAATCTGGTGCCTTCTTTGTTGTTAAATTATTTGAGTTCATTTCCTTCGCCCTTTTAAAAAAATCCATAGGTATCCATGTATACTAAGTTTGCTAGGTTATAGTGGAAAAATCTACATTTTTTACAGGTTTTTCTTTATGTTTCAAAAGCTGCTAATTAGTATAATATATAAGCTGAAATCAAAATATTTGCTCTCAAAATTACAGACCGATATTTTTTGCAGTATAAATAAATATATATTATTGTATTTAAAAGAACACTCTTCTTATATATTTATATTATTGTAAAGTGTTTTGTAAATATCATAGAATAGTATGGGTGTATTAACTAAAGTGTGTTTTTAATAAAATTACTATGTTGGTTTTCGATCTTAGTTACAATTTTTTTTTATATACCACAGTATTATACCAACAGAGTTCAAATATAAGTAACTATTTTTCAAGATAACTAAATATAATTCCACTAACTTGATATTAATTGGGACCTTTCATTAATACTTTAGAATAAACTTGAATGTACATATATTTTTAAAAATGATAAAAAACATACTGCTTTATTTAATTTATGAAGGCATGCAGAGGCGATCTCATTGCTCCAGGCATATATAAGGAATCCCTTCGGCGTAAGGAAAGGTATAAAAACACGGGATTTTTATCTATTGCTGGCAGTTTGACTGTGATTTCACCAGATGGTAAGTGATGATACAGTTTAAAATGTAAGTGCACTAATTTGGTAAGAGGCGATATAGAGTACCGGAACACAAATCTCTTTGTTTGGCGATACGTCTTTGCTGGTAGGGTGGTAATTGGCCACGGCCGAAATTTTCCACAAGTCCAGACTCAAACAAATTAGAAAACACAATTTTCTATATTCGCCCTACCGGGAATCGAACCCGGGGCCTCTGCTAGCTAAGCGAGTACTATCACCACTGCACCAACGAGGCTGTCAACAAGAGATAGTGTAAATAAAAAAATCAATGGAAAAAATGATTTTATTGTAACAAAATAAATATTATCTTCAGATGCGTTAAACACGTTCATATAAATTAATATAAAATACTCTGAATCCATCGAAGGAAATATAATGTTCTCTCTGATATAAGAGCAATATCTTTCATTATAAAGAATAAGTATATCCAAGAAAATAATCGACTTAAAAGAATTAATAAACTACGCGAAACTATAATTACACACAATGTTTCAACGCTGATATATATGTGGATGTGAAGATATAAATTGAAGGCTCTGCAATTAAGTTACGAAACAATTTAGTATTGCGGAACAAAGCCTCCATATATTTTAAAACGCTTTGAAAAACAGATAAATATATTGCGCACCGTTAACATTAAGACATATTTATTTGTTCGAAATAAACATATAGACATTCGTAATCACTCTGAAAGAATTTGCTTACCTACGATACCAAGTAACTCGATATGTTATACACGTAATTTCTGTTGATCATGTAAGTAATAAATAATTCATCCTCTAACGAAAACGATGTTTTTCGTTCAAGTCATTTCTAGGAATAAGTAAAATCCCATAGTGTATATGTTTATTTTAAAACAATAACCACCATATTTTCGTAATCCTTAGTTGTAAATATATTTTTATTATGTGCTTTTTATTTAATTTTGACTATTAATAAGTTTGTGTTTACACTTATATATGGTAGTGGGTTGTCAGAAGAAGCACAAAAGTAAAATAAATGCGGTAGAGATAAGAGCGTTGAGAAGTATACACTCATACTTCTCAACGCTCTCATCTCTACGGTTGAAATTGAGTGACAAAATAAGAAGTAGTGTGATAAGAGAATGTGGCATAAAAGAAGATGTAGTGACTAAAATTGAGAAAGGCATGCTTAGATGGCTTGGGCACGTAGAGAGAATGAATGAAAGGAGACTAACAAAAAAGATTTATAACTCAAGAGTGAATGGGAAAGTTGGAAGGGAAAGAGCAAGGTGAACATTCCATGACCAAATCTAGTACATTTTGAATAGGGGCCTAGTCAAAAGTACTCTAAACTGACGAACTTGTATAAAAGGTTTAATGAGAATGGAAGAAGCGAAGGAGATATGCAAGGATCGTGGCATGTGGAAGGATGTGGTCTCTGCCTACCCCTATGGATATGAGGCGTAATGTTGTATGTAATTAGTTCACACTTTCCCCATAAATGTTCTAATACATTGAATGAATACTGTTGTGGATGACACTTGGAGTTTACAATTTTATTTAGGAATACAGTATTTTTTATATTACTTGTTTTTGATGCGTAAATAAATCATTCAGGCAGATAAAATAATTTAATTAGACGAACGGGATGTACCTCAAACAAGGTTAAATAACTCTATCGATAATTTTAATTGATATTTAATTCCATATTAGGTATAATAGTATACTGTAATGAACTCTTTCCGTTATCACATCCGGTCAAATTCCCTATCTTCCGTATTTCTATATAAATTACATTACTTTGTAGCTTATTTAACTGTTATGTACTTAAATCCTTATTATGTAGTAATTATCACCATTCAACAACAATTAACGCCAACTCAACATTCTGATGATTTTATGGGTACCCATATTTATTACTAGCCATATAGTAGACATTTATGAATAATAGTAATAATACAAGTCTATTATTTTAAATGTTATAGTTCAACTTGATTGAACAGGAAATCGAATCCGGAACGACCTGTTTGCGAGGTGAATATTCGCACATCGTCCATGTAGTAATTTAAACTAATGTCTATAATTATTGACCTCCGAATGATTTTTAAAATTTATACAATTACAATTAGAGTATATTCTACCATATCTCGTATCACATAGGATATAAAAAAGTGCCGTTTATTAGTTATAATTTTTTTTTTATAAGAAATGATAATTTTTAAATCATGCACTCAATTTCAAAAAGATATTTTTAAACTATTGGTGTATGACACTGAATTATCATATTTTTCTATCAAAAATAATTTTGCAAATCTGTAAATTTATAAATTAGTCCCTATTTCCATTGGTCATGGTAACAGGTGTGACCGGCTGATCCGATTTTGATCTTTTTAGTGAGGTGATATAACGAAAAAAGATAAATATTCATATAATATATTTATAAAAGAAAAAATTAAGAAAGTAACGTGGACCATCACAAATTTCTAAGAAAACTCAATCATCACAGCTGCGTTTGCAATAAAACCTACTTAGTGCTTTTGACAATATAAACTTTTTGTATGGAACCTTATGGTGTTTGACAGAATTCGTGTCAGTTGTATAGTGTATATCAATTCAAATTTAATATTTATGTCAAAGACAGACAGACACAACAACGTTTGTAGAGGTAGTTAAATTTATGATACAAAAATTGTATAGCGTCTTGTACACAAGCTTTTGAAGCTTTCTTTTTAAATAAAGATTTTAAGAAGTGCGTACTGGAAGGCGTAGGAATTGAGTATAGCTTTATTAAATTACTTGTTTCTACAACTTCGTTACCTTTTGACAATATGGCTCCGTATTACAAAATATTCTACTGTTGTTTCTAATTGAACATTTAGTACCAAATAAAACGCAAAATTGGACAGCCCTCTATTATATTTTTAAGAAGTAATATATAAATTTATGCGCTTGCGTAACAAAATTAATGAAATAAAGTTTGTGTTCTGACATATCAGAATTATTGCATTACTTATACAACTATAAACCATTCCAATGATGAAATAGTATAAGATATCATTTATTAACATCATAATATTGGCGAAATCATTAAACAAAATAAATGTAGCTTATTAAATACAACATTTAATTATATCTCGTATTGAAAGAATATCAGCATTTACAAAATATATTAATATAGTATCAAAGTTAATTATAATAATTTATGTTCACTGTAAATCATTCACTTGCATCGTATAATGAAACCAGTATGTCTTGTCCGTGTACGAAATAAATAATGATGTATTAGTTAGGATACAATAAAATAGTGCGTATAAGGTATCGTTGGAGAGTCCTATAAAAAAATCATATTATTAGTAGTATTATACCCACATTATTAGTCGAATATTTAAATCTTTAAATTACTCATAATATTATAGTCATTTCATCCAAACAAACCTCTACCTAAGTGGAACATGAGATTCGTAGCCAAAACATAAATTGGAATACAATACAATTCACGGTACTCCTACACAAAAACTATTGATTATACAAAAACATTGTGATGACATAAATGGTAGGGGATTTTCTCTGCATTATGTATGTTTTTCTTTAATATAGTTTTGTGTATTTTACAATATTTTATTGTAAATTAAGTTAGAATGGCATGAGGTGGCAAAATTGTAATTCGAAAAGTGCCGATCGAAATTTATAAATTTTAACAATTTCAAAACTCCTGGACGACTTTCCAGGTAAAACTACCAAATGGCTGTAATAAAAATGAGATACCGGATATATGAAGCTAAAACAAGCCAGATAGATATTAGATAAAAGTTAAAAAAAGATTGTTGAATACATTTTGATGAATAAAAAGAAATTAAACGTGTAAGTCATCTAACGCAATCGAGGTCGCAGGTAACAGTTAGTATTCATATATTTGTGAAATACTGGGTTAAAGCGTATTTGATTCAGAGTACGATAGGCACTGGGCCGATCGCTAACATGAGATCGGTTTTATTTGATAAGCAAATCAAGACCTTTGTAATACAAATAAAATACAATGTTTGCAAATTCAATTACCCTACATGCGGTTTCTGTGATGTAATATAAAGTAAGGCTGTCCCGATGGCACAACGGTGAGAATCCTTAATTTCTTGGAAAGATTTTAACATCTAATCCCCTGGACCATTTTGGGAGATGTTTTCTAAGTTGTTAAGGTGTGCCTCTACTAAAGATTTCGGTCATGACTATTGCTATACCAACAACCGGCACCCGATACTGTGATAGTTTTAGTACGTACAATCCGTTAGGACAACACTGGGACCCTATGAAGTCCTATTTGTTTAAGTCACTGAGATAATGACTTCATAGTAGGGAATTTAACCCTACCCGAATGACTCAAATGGACTTTTACACGAGGGTAGCTCCGCCGAATTCCATCAACGAACCCAGAACTGCCTTACACATGCAGAGGCAGATAGTTGAGTTGGAACAACCTCAGATAACCCAACAGCTACACCAAAGTCATCCGGTATAAGATTTCCCGCGATAAAAAACTGACCTTTATATCTATCAATATATGCCATATAGTCGAACATACATATAGAAAAAGTTAGTAAAATTAAATCGGAAATGTTATTGTCGACTATAGTGTACATATACTCGTATTTGTTTCATTTTTTTTCTCGGAGTTTGTAATAATAATATTGTTTGTACATTTTATTTAACCCCTTTGATTGGAGGATAATACGTAAAAATAGAACGCCAATCATAATAATGTAGTGCAATTACTGAATGCATGTTTTTCACAGATGTTTATATTATATAATTGCACCTATGCACCGAATAAAGTTATTTTCTTTCTTTCTTTCTTAACATGTACTTTATTACCAATAAAGAGCCAATTAGCGTTGTTTACTTGTCACAATAGTGTCCGCGTGCCAGTCGTAAATACGATATATAAGAAAGCCACTTTTCCGTAAACTTTCCTGCTTAACAACAGTTCGATCGCATTTATATATACTCGTCTGGTGACAAGTGGACGGCGGGGCGTTATGCGACAATTCTGGTGGCATTTTCATTTGATCCCGAATTAACATCTTCACCAGTGTTAGCTGTCGTAGGGGCTCACACATATCGTGCTATCTTTTCATTAATAGGTGAAATATAAGCTCGCCACTCTATTATATCTCTAGTTAGTTATTTATATTATAATATATATGAGTTAAACATGTTTAAGGTTATTAAATTAAGTTACTTGGTCAATCATATGTAAATTTTATCTTAGAGAGCACAATTTAAATATAAATTGTATTACTAATATAGAAATCTGTTTATCCTTAGGTAGTCGACTCACAAGAAAAACTCCAGCTTCGTATGCAGATGGCGTATACATGATGGCAGGCGTAGACCGTCCTGGGGCCAGAACTTTATCGAAGCTTTTTATGAGGGGTCAAGATGGGCTTCCTTCACTAGTTAACAGAACTGCCTTATTAGCGTTCTTTGGTAAATATCGTAATTACTTTTTAAAAATATATTATATATAAAACAGATACTGTTTATGATGAAGCTATCCAAGTGATGGGCCTAAAACAGGTTTCATTAGAATACATTAAATTTGAAGCTGTTTTAGACCTCCACCTATCAAGAAATCTTAAATCTATTCGCGATTTACTAAAAATTTTGCGAAGGAACTCCTTTACAAGTATTCTCGTTACTAAGTACAAGTTTTCCCAAATCCCAATGGAATCAAAATCTAATGAAAACGCGGGAAACAACTAGTTTAAAATATAAATTACACTTCGTCTGATTAGAGATAAGGATCACAGGTACCGTTGTTAATAACTTTAAAAAGAGAGATTTAAGTTCATTTTATAAATTTGTAGAAATTATTTATATCAAATTATTAATCCTGCTACATTAATGTTGAATTTTATATTTGTATTATTACTCTTAAAGATAAAGCCTGCCATTTATGCCCATTATGATAAAAGCTTATAAAATATATGTATAAAGTGTCTGATTCTAAAGCAATGGCATTGAGTATAAAGAGGTCATGAAACAAATACTAGTTTAAGTTGAATTCTTTATTTAGATAAAGTAGAACATTATATGAAATATGGATTAGCGACATTGATTTAGCTGATACAATAGCGACATATTATTACAGTATACCGTGTATATATCTGGAGTATTTTATTTAATTTTTAATTTACAATGCAACTAATAAAATTGTATGTTGTATTGTTTTATTGCCGATCTATGTCCGATATATGTCTTTAATAATATGTAATACTGCGATGATACAGTCAAAGATAACTCTGAAAAACTTATTTCGCAACTCAAATGTGCCCTTTTTTGTAAGACAAAAAATTTGAACAATATGATCAACTCTTTTGAAATCTGTTATGAAAAAAATGTTTTTCATGCTTTTGTTCTGAAAAGACAATATATGGCTCTGATTTAATAAATAAATAAGGGCGGTCTTAAAACGAGATGTCTGTAATATTATTAAAATTTTCTTTTGTGATAAATATTCCAAAACTAATTAATTAAAATATACAATCCGTTTTGTAATATTTTAGCGAATTTAGGCATAGATTTAAAAATTATCATTCTCAAATGAAATTACTTAATATAAGTACTTAAGATGTGTATCACATATGATGAAAACTAAAAATATCTATATGTACTATATTAATAAAACAGTGAGAATTTAATTAAGAAATTTAAGGGGCTTTACTAGCAAATTTTTAAAACAGACAAATTATATAATCTGGTAAAATAATATACAATAGTACTCCCTTAAATTGTACTGTTTATTGTCCGTAGTATTTTGATCTAGATCGTTTTAACTGTAATTTATGTTTACTTAGTGCGTTTACTGCCTCATTGGTCTAGTGGTTAGCATGTTCGACTACAGACATGAGGTCCTGGGTTCGAGTCCCGGGTCGGGCCATTTCGAAATCGATATTGAGTTTTCTATTAAGATTTTCTCAATATTTGGCCGAAGTTGGGAAGTTGGCGGTGTGATTCACCCCCGTGCCTCGGAGAGCACGTTAAGCCGTCGGTCCTGCGCCCGATCTCTCTCTCCGGTTGTGTCGGATTACCGTCATATCGGACTATGAGAGTGAAGGAATAGAGAGTGCACTTGTGTACTACGCCTGCCAATCCGCAGTGGAGCAGCGTGGTGGGTCTATGCTCTAAAAACCCTCTCTCATATGAGCGAGGAGGCTTGTGCCCAGCAGTGGGACGTTAATGGGCTGCTACTTACCTTTTTTACCTTACCTTTAGTGCGTTTACATGCGATTTCGTTTTAAAAACTTATAAATATGTTTTAATAATACCTTTTCATGGGTTTCAGTAACGTTATCTTTTTCGTTTTTATCTTAGGTCAAGTAGTGACAGGCGAAATAGTAATGGCTTCAGAATCGGGTTGTCCAATCGAACAGCATCGTATCCCTGTGGAGAAATGCGATCATATGTATGACCCGGAGTGTCAAGGGGCCATGTACATGCCTTTTCACAGAGCTGCATACGATAGATCTACTGGACAAAGCCCGAATAGCCCAAGAGAACAGGTAATTTAACTTTAATTTATTACATAACACGAACTTCGTACTTTCGGAGCTATTTTGAGTCACGAAATTGCCACATTGCTTTCCGATTAAATTAATGCGTAATTTAGTGCGCATGCTTGACTGCATGCATTTTCGACGCGTGCGCGCTTGTTATATAGGTCAAAACATTTGTCAATTTGTTTCACTGCGTCATCAAAATTTGTAATTCAATTGATTCACACCTTCACTTAATTCTTCTTACGATTCATTAGAACTTATTTTCTTTAATTTATTTAATGTAGTTTATTAAGTTTTACTGATTTTTGATTGCATATCTAAATTTATTTTTACGCTAAAATATAGTTTATGTTTGAAAGTTGTCATAAATAAATGGGTAAACAATATGTTGTTATGTTACGTGGTCGAAGCATTCACGCTAACTATTCAGTATCTAACTTAATTTCATATTATTTTAAGATTTATTATTTACATTTTTATTGAACTTTCGATATCGAAACGATTGGCATAGTGGGCATTCCACGAGTCCGCACCAAACTTTTTGACCAATCGTTTCTAATACACACTGCAAAAAAGTGGAATACCTCATCAGATTCAGTATTCCCTAACTTTTACAACCGGTTCAAAGTCAGGATAAATAGGCACCTCTTATGCAAGCGCGATCCACCTTAGTCTACATCGACACTGAACATCAGATGTGATTGTAGCCAATAGTATGGCTATTGCTCATAAAAACACGGTCTGAAGAAAAATTGTATGCGTATCACGGGAGGAAAGTATGGCATTGACACCCCCGTTTTTATCACCCTTGCCCGCGGGCGGCGATGTCATACTTTCGGTCATAAGTGTGTAATAGTTTGATTAGTTTTATAAAGTCTTACATTTTGTTATTATGACAAATGTATGTTGATACCTACATCAGTCGGTGTAGGATATGCTCAAAACTTCAAATAGATCATTAATGTCAAATCCCCACACTTAGAAATTGACATACTGCCATTGTATATTTCCAAAGTATTCTTAATAAGTGTCTGTAATAATAAGCTAAATAAATTAATTCAATTTGCCCTTCTTACTATACAACTGAGCCTTCATATCGACAGGTTATATTTTACCTGTTGGTACACTTTCTGAAATACACATATCGGTTTACAGAGAACGTAGTCCAATATAATTGCTGGTCTGAATATCGAAGGTCGAATTCTAGGCAATAAAATTTAACGGCACCTTCTAACCTAGATCGCATCTGAATACTCTACTATTGATTATCATCAAATAAGTCCCGACGTAATTATCGACGCATTAATAGTTTCAAAACATTCCTCGCTATAGAATGTTAATTGAAATTTACTTAAATTAATTGAAAGCAGTTATTTATGAGCTTATTGTAAATAGTTTACATTTTAAATAACTACGAGCACTATATCAACTTCGGCATTACAAGTCCACTCTTCACTATAGTAGTATTACCTATAAATTAGAATTTTACTTCTCTCTATTACAAATTCAATATTTTCTTACAACACACCAAGTTTCCTGGTTAGTTTTAGTTAAATCTGTGCCACAAGATTCCATTGGCAACCAAACGTCCATGCCTGTAATATTATTTATAAATAATAATATAATAATATAATAATAAAGCAATTTATTCCACATCACCGTAAATGTACATTTTAATATTTGTGTTAGTAGATTTTAAATCTATTTGTTAGTATAGTTAGTTGTCTCGCTGGGTGTGGTCCTCTTTCTTAGAGTGAAGGCCTCTGCCAACTCCTTCCATGCATCCCTATTGATGCCCTTCTCCATCCAATTGTGCCCCGCAATTTCTTTTATATCATCAGCCCACCGTCTGTTAGGCCTACCGATTTTTCTTGTATCTAGGTGACCCGTCCATTTTGTGGTTAATATGGTCCACCTATTATGTATATGCCATGTTACGTGACTAGCTCATCTCCACTTCAATGATAGTGCCTGATTTAGTGCGTCCGTAACTTTCGTACTTTACCTTATTTTTCGTTTCTAATTTGTATATTTTCCTGATTTAGCATATTTCTTTCCATGGATCTTTGTTGTATTTAATATTTTCTGTAAATACCCAGGTTTGACAACAGTACAGGAAGCATGGCAATACGCAACTGTCCATTACAGTGTTTTTCATTTCTGAACTGTAACTACCTTTGAAAATTCCTTTTAAAGACCAATACCTTCGCCATGCTAGCATAAATGTTAAAATAGTGTAATTTGGACCTGAAAACCAATTGATCCATAAACTATATATACTTAACTTTTGATACTGTCGCTTTCGCGCATACATATGTATATATTTACGATATATGTATTGTATTTATTATTCTTACCACCTACCTTTATACTCTAAATTAGTCTATTTTCTTATGGTTGTCTGGAAGAATCGCTTTAAAGCGATAAGATCGCCTTTTATCTGTCATCAATTTACATAGTTTAAGACTCCTTCCTACAATAAAGTATAAATAAATAAATATGTACTCACTTACTCTCATTAAAAGATTTAAAAAACTTTTCGGCCGATTTAATTCAAAGTTATTGCCCCATAATGGCGCAGAATTGGAATATATAGACGAAAAATGATCAGTCACACTCTTGTGATATCAATAATTATCGTCTCGATCATACTTCTTTCATCTCACCAAGAAAATGTTTCCTTTCTTCCTACGGGATCAAAAGCTACACGAATGACACTACAGCGAATAGCTACTTTAAGATAACCATAACTAATAAGGTAAAATAGTATATTGCTAAGAAGATAACTGTTATCTATAATATTCTTTCCAGATAAATCAAATAACATCATGGATCGACGGGAGTTTCGTGTACAGCACAAGCGAGGCGTGGGTGAATGCAATGAGGTCATTTCAGGTGCCAGCAGCAGCCACGCCTGCCTCTTTATGTACATTCATATGCCTACAGTATTCGTACACATATGCATAAATTATCCTACATTAAGCCCTGACAGTTTATTTACTTATTCAATTTCACTATCTCAAATCAATTGGCCAATTAACAGAAATAATTGACAACTTGACTTGTTAAGCTATTGAGGTTATCTGCTATGGAATTAATATACTATTTAATACTAAATTAAACATCGTATCGATTCTTATTTAAAGTAAACTGTTTTATAGAATATGTTTCATAAATATTCGATTTACTATTTCAGATGATTATGAAGATTACAATTGAGGTTAAACAACAAAATGATACTTGTTATTAGTTCTTTTACTCATTATCATCTACTCTTGGGTTATAACTGTATTTCTAGATTATGTGCTTGGTTTTTGTGTGATATGTGAGTACATAATATACTGTTCAAGAGTTGATTTCGAAATTAAGAAATCAAAAAAGGGAAGCGTTTCTACGCATAAAAAAATACATACAGTGCTTAAAATGAACGCTTCGTTAGCTTTAAAATATATTCTTGGGTTCGATTCCCATTAATCTGTACAATTACTCAGTTTGGGAGTACGTTATTCGTTCTAAAATTATATAAGTCTTTGAAAACATATTAGTTTAAAATTTCAATTTTCTGTGATAAAATATTATTAAATCAATATCTGCAAGATTTAAGAACACTAGAAAAGCGTAGAGTAGTCGCTGATTTAATGACCCTTCACGAAATTATTCACAACTCTTTAGACTGTCCAGAGTTGTTGGGTCAAATCAACGTTAACGTCCCCAGATGTCCCCCAAACAATGTCACAAAATTTTTTTTTTTCTACACTCCTTCAAATCAAACTTAGGCACATTTTCCCCCTTAAACAGGCTAGCTAGTACGTACAATAATTTAAACGACATTGACATTGACATTTTTCACAAGAAACCAGTTAGGTTTAAGAACACTTTATATTTGTCGAAATGATTTCCATTTCGTCCAATACTAAAGTAACAACATTTTTATTTTTTATTTTGATCAAGGCTTACATTTGGATTTTGTAATTTTCATTCAATAATTTTTGAATAATGCTTACTGATTATAAATGTTGTACACACCTGTAAAAAGAGCATTGTGTCGGTCTCATACTTATATTAATATTCATATTGTTAGTGTTGTCATAATGGTCTGTTGGTGTGTCTAATAAATAAATAAAGATAGCTTCGCTAATAGAAGCCATTAAACCAACCATATATCTGCACAATTTTTCTATGTTTTGAAACTACTTTTTCCAAGAGAAAACAAACAAACTTTAGGTTTCTTATATCTTTATTCTTCTTTACATATTCGGGATTCAAGAATGCTAGAGATTGACAATTTGATTCGAAAATAACAGAATTTCCCATATTTCCTAGCGATCGGGATCTACGCGAGTGAATCTGACTATATCTGCAAGAAATATATAATATTCGACTGTATTTGTGTTATATTCTTGAAAAATATATTGCTTTTTACAGAATGGTAGCCTTGCTAGCGAAGGAGGGTTACCAATGCGGAACACCAAACGTGTACCACTGTTTAACAATCCCATCCCTCATTATATGAGAATGCTAAGCCCTGAACGGTTGTTTTGTAAGTAAATACTGAATCCTTGATGAAACTTTATCATTTTTTAACCCAAACCATACCATTATTTCTATATAACTCGAAAACCTTTTTTAATTAAAGAGCGCACGATTTCACTGTTAATCTGACACAGTTTTTAATTTAACTCACAGACCACCTTTGCTTGTTTAAGGAATAAAGTAAGTATTAAGAATATTAGTTAGCACCAGGTCTCGCCTGATGGTATGGCATAATGCGAGATGATAACGCATTAAACTGGTAAGTGGTTATTTATCCATTTGTGTTTTCTGTATGGAATTTTACTAGTATGGCGATAATTATCAATTGCCGAAACCTTCCAACAGACTAAATTAATTTATACAATATTAATACATACACGCATTCATTGATATATATTTTGCTTGATGGTATCATAAAGGGATTATTTTCCCAATTAGTTAACTTGTAATTAATATAAAAAGGAATGTTTTGGTTAATTTGTAACTTTACTTAACGGATCTTAAAAATTAAATTTATAGAGCTCGAGATTTTCAGTTTTTTTCGCTAAACTACGAAATAACTAGACCGATTCAATATTTTAATTTTACTGACAAGTACTTCCATATAACAAAGATACAAATCAAATTAAAAAATCTTTATTCAATTAGACTTTCATAGCACTTTCTGTAGTCAACTGTAGTCAGCTAATACAGCATTGTGTGGTAAGGTTAGAATTATTTATGACGTAAGAGGTGTAAATCTCTTTCATCAAAGTTAAAATGATTATTTATTATCGTCGTCGTCGTCGTCGCTTCAACCGATGGATGTCCACTGCTGGACATAGGTCTCACGTAATGACCGCCACAAGACCCGATCTTGCGCCGCCTGGCTCCAACGGCTACCGGCGACCCTCTTTATATCATCGGTCCACCTTGTGGGGGGTCTGCCTACACTGCGCCGTCCGGTGCGGGGTCGCCACTCCAGCACTTTCGGTCCCCAACGTCCATCGGTCCTTCGGACTATGTGCCCCGCCCATTGCCACTTCAGGTTCGCGATTCGTAGGGCTATGTCGGTGACTTTGGTTCTACTACGGATTGCATTTTTATTTTAATTCTCTTTTATCCTAGTGTTGGGAGATCCACGTACTAATCAAAATCCCGCAATGGTGACCTTCGGGATTCTGCTGATGCGTTGGCACAACGTGGTGGCCGCGCGAGTTCATCGTCAACACCCAGACTGGAGTGATGAGCAGCTGTTTCAAAGAGCAAGACGAATAGTCATTGCCAGTTTACAAGTATATTAATTTGTACATATTTATCTGTATCTTTAACACTATTACACCAGAGAGCTATTATTATACAAGTCAATGATTTCAATATCTACACATGCATCTATTTTTTCATATCTTGTATAGCGCATCCCTCCTTAATCTAGTGCAGCGGTCGGGGAACTTTTTTTATTATTACCTCTAAATATTTTTGTGTAAGTTGATATTAAGTAAAACCACAATACATTATAGTCAATTTAACATATTATATACTTTCTTGTATGGAAACTCTTATACAAATTGGCATAATTAGCGTTGCGGCAGCGCTGCTTCCCCTATAATATTAGCTTTTTTGAATAATGTCACTAGCGTTATGTTGTTCAATTTAAAAAAACTAACCTTAAGTATGACTAGATACTTTTTCGTGTAAAAAAATTGTCATTGAAACACGTGTTAATAATTATATACAAAAATGAGAATTGAAAATAACTTTTTTGCCTTTTTTTAATGTTGAGCTCTTTTATAGAATGTCATCTTGTATGAATATGTGCCGGCTTTTCTCGGAGTTCCTATTCCCCAATACGGAGGGTACCGTGCTGAAGTTGCTCCAGGTGTAACACATGCATTCGCTGTAGCCGCCTTCCGCTTTGGACATACATTAGTTCCACCTGCTATGCTACTGAGAGATAGGAACTGCAGAAACGGCAGGGCACCTGGAGGACATGATGCTATAAGACTATGTCAAACCTGGTGGGACAGTAATGTAAGCTACTAAAATAAAATGTGAAAAATATGAGAATGTGCTCCCTTATTTAAGACTTTTAAGAGCTGATAATTGTACAACGCTCAAACCCTTTTATATTATGTTTATTATCTGTTACTATTATATATTATCAAACCAATTTTTCTGTCTAATGTTTGCGCCAAATTTTCTTCTTCAGACTTTACAATGATAACTTTACAATTGTGGTGAACAGAAAGTATTCTTATATTTTCATAAAATAAGTTTCATACGAATATTTCTTATGGAAAGTTGATCATAATTTGAATGGTATCGTGATGAATTTCTAAGCTATTCCGCGCAATTGATATAAATCGAATAAACATCGTTGCTAAATGGCTTAAAAGTAGTTTATTTAAGTGTTACTTACTTTCAGGACGTTATGTCACAAGTTCCCATTGAAGAGGTACTTATGGGAATGGCATCACAATTATCGGAGAGAGAGGATGCTCTCCTATGCTCTGACGTTAGAGACAATCTTTTCGGACCCATGGAGTTTTCAAGGCGTGATCTTGGGGCCTTAAATATTATGCGTGGAAGAGATAACGGTTTGCCAGATTACAATACAGCTAGGTGTGTTTCTTTTACTACCTTTTTTTTCATAAAAATTGCTATGAAAATTTATTTCATCATATTCTTTGGTGCACTTTTTTGAAAACATTTTTGATGTGATCAATTTTAATAAAATTTTATAAAGACAATTTATATTACAAAAATGTTTTCAGGCAATATTTTGGTCTACCAAAACTCAAAACTTTCAACGAAATCAATCAACAACTTTTTGAAAATAATCCGGATTTGTTACAAAAACTTATCCAAATTTACGAAGGAAAGCTTGACAACATCGATGTTTACATTGGTATGTACCAATTTGTATATAATAAGGTTTTTAGTAAATAAATTTACTGTCGCTTAATAAAAACAATTGTCGTCTTTAGGGGGAATGTTGGAATCAACTGGTCACCCTGGCGAGCTATTCAGAGCTATTATTACAGACCAATTCACAAGAATACGAGATGCAGACAGATTTTGGTTCGAAAATGAAAGTAACGGGTAAGTAATTTATATTTCACGAACTCAAATAAAAAATAACGACAGCTAATTCTAAAAGTCAGACTCCAAAGCGTAATTATAAGTTTTTCTTTGAAATTGAGTCCGACTTGGCCATTTATAGTTTTAAGAAGAATTGTTAAAAATATTAAGCTTACCTATTTGGTATGGGACTTTAATTTTAGCTGTCACTAATATCACTTTATTAGAAATCAGTACAGTAAATACCAATACTTTTATTTGTTAAGTACATTGAATAAGTAATAAATATGTAAAAGTAATTTTATACTTAACTTAATAAATAATAGTATCTTTGGATTTATTTTTTTAATAAAAATGTAATATGTTACACAATTTAACTTACACATATGAAGTTTAAAGTAAGTGTATAAGAAGTTTTTTAGATAAGTTTGCTGTTAAAAATTTCAGAATTTTCACTCGTGAAGAAATCGAAGAGCTTCGACGTATAAGATTGTGGGATATAATCGTAAACAGTACTGCAGTAGGTCCAAATGATATACAACGCGATGTCTTCCACTGGAGTGAAGGTGATCCATGTAGACAACCTTACCAGTTAAACGCATCTAAGCTGCCACCCTGCAAATATTTGAAGGGATATGATTATTTTGAGGTAAACTTGACATCAATCAAACCTATTCTTATTATTGAGGTAAAGTTAAAGTCAAAACATCTTCATTCAAGTAGGCCTAATACAGCACTTTTGAATAGTCAAATATTGTTTTTTTCATATATAATTTAAATTAATGACTGATGATAACAATAAAGAACGACTTACAATCTAAAGTTACGAGGGTTTCTTCGCGCCCTTATCTGAGAAGAGCCCACAACAAGCTCAATCGGGTGTACGTTTTTTTGTCATCATCATTACAAATATTGTTATTTAAAAATATTTTGTGAAATAAAAATACAATTTCAAATTAAGTTTTGTAGTAGTTAGTAAACAAATGTTACTATTTTTATATTTATTTTTCCAGGGAAATGAATTTGCTTATATCTACACGTGTTTAATTCTCGCATTTGTGCCAATTCTGTGCGCCGGTGCTGGATATGGTGTAGTTAAACTTCAAAACAGTCGTCGTCGCCGCTTAAAGATACAACAGGAACATTTGAAAAATGCTGAACAGAAAGGTACTTGCTATTTATATAATGATTAAAGCTAATATTGAAACTATATTTATTTTACAAAAAAGAGGAATAAGAGCCATATATCAATTAGGATCTCGTGTTTCTCTAAGAGATAAATTTAAAGAAACATCAATTCTCACAGTATCGTCGCAATATATATTAAATAATATCTTATATATCCGTGATAATATACATTTATTCAGTAAGAAAAGTGAATTACACAATTTTATCACAAGAAATAAAAACAAACTTGTAATTTCATATTTTAGAGTGAAGAAAGTTCAGAAATCATTTGTCAGGTGCAGCATACGCATTTTTAATAAGATACCTCAATCAGTTTTGGATTTGCCTCCGCATAGTTTTAAGAAATATGTCAAAAACATCCATTTACAAAAGGCATATTTTAATGTTGAGGATTATTTAAGCGATAGAAATGTTTGGATTTGATTCCAGTTCCTCACAGAAGCAATATATTACACATTGTAGCATACAAAAACTATCTTTAAAACAGTAACCGTTGAGTTTCTTGCCGGTTTCTTCTCATCGGATTCAACTTTCCGAACCGGTGGTAGATTTGTTACCAACGGACAGACTACTGATGATTCAAAAGTGCTTTTTGAGTCTACTTGAATAAAGAATATTTTGATTTGATTTGATTTTATTGAATACAAAAAAAAATTTGAACAGACATGCTATTGATTCTTTTTCTTCTTTATATATCTCAATTTACGATTCTTGCAACAGTTTTTTAAAATGTACAAGATAATATATATTTTAAGAAGTCGCTAACTAAAATCGACTAAGCCACTGTGCCGTATGTCACCATATTCTGATCCATACAAAGTAACCAAACGGACAGACAAATATTTCAAAATATTAAAAGGAGACTCGGAGAAATGTGTTAGTATTGATCGCTTAAAACCAGCATTTGTAATTGAGAACACAGAATGTGAAGCCACACCATATAAGACAACGATTAATTTAAACAAAAATTCAAATGAACCGATGATAATCATGCATAACTAGCACAATTTTCGTATAGTATTTAAGATATTTTTTTTGCTATGTATAATGTATCTCGATATTCGATACTAATACTTTTTTTATTATTAGACAAAATCTTATTTCTATATTTTATGTAATATTTTTTTAAAAACAGGGGGAAGTCGTGTGCCGTATGCACATAGATATTACGTTAATATATCTGTTTAAATAGTATTTCTTCATCAAAGCTAAACTTATTGTAAATTCATAATAAGCAGTGTATCTTTGTACTTTGCAATAAATGGTTGGCAATCATGGGGTCTCCTAATCACCCATTGCGCCATACTACCTTTAAAGCTTTTAATTGACTGCGCCATCCAAGTAGAGAAAGCATCATTGTATTTATATCAAATTTTTTAACATATGTTGATACTTTTAATTGTTATCATGTAATTATTTAGACAGAATATAATAAATCTTATTCAGGTTCAGTGGATAAAATGGTATGTCGTGAATGGGTGCATGCTTCCCATAAAAGGCTGGTGAAACTCAGACTTGGTCCCGAATCTGCATTGCACGTGACCGACCGCAAAGGAGACAAATTACGTACAGTGCCATTAGAACACACAGATCAACTCACTGTCTTGGAAAGTCAGGTAGATAAATATGATTTTATTTTAATAATGAAAACACATGAATTAAACATGAAAAAGTTGAGTTATCAAATAAATCTAAGTGTGCCCTGACGCAACATAATACAAATATATCGTTATACCACCATTCATAAGTAGATTTTAAAGTTAATATATCTTCTTGCCTCCAACACCCCCCTGCTTGTAAACACGAGGGTGTTGGAGGCTTGCTTTTTAAACAGAAAACTCAAAGTCATCATATCAAACATATTCAGTCTGGCATTATTCACAGCCTATTCTTTTTTAACACGAAAAGTAGTACTTTTATGTATCTTGACTAAAATAATTACAGTGATATTATATTTTTCAATGAATTTATTCTCTTTCAGGAAGGTAGGACTAATAAGCGACCACTCGTATTGATAAGAGTCCAACGAGAACACGATCTCGTATTGGAAATGGACTCTGTTGCATCACGAAGGAAGTTCCTTGTCAAATTGGACACATTTCTTGCGCAACACAAAAAGGCGTTGAATCTTACTCAGGTACATAATTTTGAAGTGAAACTTCTTCAGGCGCATGAGGGTAAAATTTTGACGCATGAAACACGTAAATAGCGTCACGAAGATGTGTAGCATTTTTATGTTAATTGGTTTAAAGGATAGGTTGTTTTAATATTTACAAACAAAATGTGGCATTTTAATTTCCCACTAGTCATTTAACAATTCAATTACTATTTTTCATAAATAAAAATATTTCATAAATTCTCTTTTCTAAATTTTCAATTCAAAATCAAAATTAAATTAATAATATTGACTAATAATAACTCTAATATTTTACAATTACCCTCCCTCTAAGTCTCAGAAATCTAAAGTTTTAAATTTGTATGAATACAATACTTAAAAATTAGTTTGCTAAAGAAGTTTCACTTCTGACATTCGTACTTTGTATGCACGCACTTTTATTTTAATTTTGTTTGTTCGTTGTCTTAAATTTCTTTTTATTCACTTCAATTTATTCTTAACATTATTACTAATTGAAAACTATAAGTATTAATTTTTTTTAATTAATTTTGTTCTTGACCTAGTACAATATAACTTGGTTCTGCTACACACTTAATTTATTGTTAAACCAAAAATTCCTTCGAAATGTATAATTTTTTCAAAATATCAATTACAAATCCAGCTGAAATTTGTTTAATGTTTGTAATTTATGATGTTTCATACCTAGGGTCATCGGGATCAAATATTAGCGTCAGCAGAAACAAGGGAACGTCGTCAACGCAAACTAGAGCATTTCTTTAGGGAAGCTTATGCTATTACTTTTGGTCTTGCACCCGGTGAAAAACGTAGACGATCTGAAGATTCTGATCCAGAGGTTCGTGTTGAGCAAATTTGAACGAAATAAAATAATAAATTATATTAAAAGGCAAAACCTATAGAGTTAAGTAAGGTTATTTTTTAATGAAATTTTATTTAAAAAAGGTTAGTAACAGCCCACTAACGTCCCACTGCTGGGCTTCCTGGATCCTGACGAGACGAGAGACGATTTTATGTGAGACGATTTTTAGAGAAAAAACCCGCAACGCTGCCCCACTGCGGATTGGCAGACATAATACAGAAGTGTACTCACTATTCCTTCTCTCCCATCTTCAGTACGATGTGACGGGAATCCGTCATGACCGGAGAGAGATCAGGCGCAGGACCGACGGCTTAACGTGCTCTCCGAAGCACGGGGGTAGAGTACACCGCCAACTTCCCAACTTCGGGCAAATATTGAGAAGATCTTAGCAGCAACCTCAATATCAATTTTGAATTGGCCCAACCCGGGACTCGAACCCAGGACTTCACGTCTGTAGTCAAACATGATAACCACTAGACTAATGAGACAGTTATATATGACATTTTAATTATATTTTATTATTTTAGTCGATTGTGATGAGAACATCTTTATCGAAGAGCGAGTTTGCAAGCGCTTTGGGTATGAAGGCAGATGCAGTTTTTGTAAAAAAAATGTTCAATATTGTTGATAAAGACGGCGACGGCAGGATATCATTCCAGGTATTTATAAGCTATTTAATACAATCATAACTAATAACGATACCGTTATTTATTTCTTTCCCCGATAATGTATTTATATATAATGATTTAATTCTTTTTTAAGGAATTTCTAGATACCGTAGTATTATTTTCCCGAGGTGCAACTGACGACAAGCTTCGCATCATATTTGATATGTGTGATAATGATCGTAATGGAGTAATTGATAAAGAAGAACTTAGTGAAATGCTGCGCTCTCTAGTAGAAATTGCTAGGACAACGTCTTTGAGAGACGAACACGTCACTGAACTGATAGATGGGATGTTTTCTGTAAGTTCACTAACATTCCTTCTTTTAAAATGAAAATATTTCTCTTCATTAATAAGAATATCATTAAATCATTTATTGCTATATTGTTACAACTATTCCTAGATACATATATTTACATAGCATTAAATGCCTTCAAACTTTAATACAATACATTTTTGTTTATTCTATTTTATTGTATATTAGTTCGGGCGTCAGTGGGTATTAATTATGCAAAATATGTGAACCACTTTCTGTTTACGTAAGCTGGCAAGATTAAAATTCTGGATGTTACCAGGAGATTTCGTGTTATCATCTATATATTTAAAGATACTTATAGCTATATAGCTTATAATAGTTATTGATAAAAAAAATTAAGCCCTTTAACATTATATATTAACATCAACCGGTTTATTTTCAGGATGCTGGTCTTCAACATAAAGATCACCTAACATATTCTGATTTTAAATTAATGATGAAAGAATATAAAGGAGAGTTTGTAGCAATTGGTCTGGACTGCAAAGGTGCAAAGCAAAACTTTTTAGACACATCAACGAATGTCGCTCGAATGACCAGTTTTCATATCGAACCGTCGATGGAGCAATCCAGGTATTAAATTAAATTTAGAAATTTTAAAAATATCAATGACTCGACTCCTACACTGTTATATTTTTACCAACTCTGTCACTAACTCACGCACCTCTGCTACATTATTGCTTTTTGTAACATTCAATCAATACGTTTTTCGTTATTTTCAGACATTGGTTCCTCCTCAAATGGGACTATCTAACAACCTTTTTAGAAGAAAACCGTCAGAACATTTTCTATCTATTTATCTTCTACGTTGTGACTATCGGTCTTTTTGTGGAAAGATTTGCGCACTATTCATTCATGTCTGAACATCTGGACCTGAGACATATTATGGGAGTTGGTATAGCCATAACGAGAGGATCTGCTGCTTCGTTATCTTTCTGTTACAGTCTATTATTGCTTACAATGTCAAGAAACTTATTAACAAAATTAAAGGTTAGATACTTTTATTCTGTATATAAAATGTCACAAATATTGTATTTAAAAACCAAAGCAAAAAGATTTAGTGACTGTAGTTTATTTCTCTTCCACTAGAAATTTAATTAGGATCATTAATAATATATAGGATCTTTGGTCATTGCTTTTAAGATTCAGCTTTATCAGAAATAGTATATTTTACAAATAAAGATATTTAGATAAAATTATGTCAAACGAAATAAGTACTGGCATATTTAGGAACTATTATATTCATAATGTTTACAACAATTTTGATTAATCAAACGAGTTCAGAAAACTTGAAAACAATAAATAATTCTATTCGATAGTATTCTTTCTCTTTCATTTATGTTATTTTTTTTCACAGGAATTTAGTATCCAGCAATATATACCACTAGACTCAAGCATACAATTTCACAAAATAGTTGCTTGTACAGCTTTGTTTTTCTCCTTGCTTCATACAGCTGGCCATATGGTTAACTTTTACCACGTCTCTACTCAACCAGTGGAAAATCTACGATGTTTAACCAAAGAAGTCCACTTTACTTCAGATTTTAGACCGGGGATAACGTATTGGGTTTTCCAAACTATTACAGGTACGTGTGAAATTGAGTACGAGTGTCAAAATTCTTTTAATAATTGATGTACAAACAAAAAAAAATATTGCTGCTTTATTTAAATTTCTATAAAGGAAACTAGATAGATACAAATACTTTATTGCACATAAAATTAAAAATATAGTAACTTATACTAAATCTTATACAATGAAATCATTAATTAAATATAAAGGTAGTCCATAAATAAAATAAACTATAACAAATACTACGTAACTATTACACTTATGGTAGATATGGATACACATATGAAATATATATATACGTATTACTGTTTTGATGAATTATGTAAAAAAATAGATCAAACTTAACAAAGATTTGGGTCATTACATGATCCCCGAAATTATTGTCTTATTTCGTTAATGACGTTTCTTATCACCAAAACCAGAAAAAGAACTTTAGCATTGATTTTGTTTTATTATGTGTTACTTTCATTCTTCATCGTGAAATTCACTCACTTCATCACATAATTTTAATGTAACATTAATAATTATGATTGAATATTACTCTAGGCGTTACTGGAGTTCTTCTATTCATTATTATGTGCATAATATTCATATTTGCGCATCCGGTGATACGTAAACGCGCATACCCGTGGTTTTGGCGAGCGCATTCATTACACGTAGCTTTGTATGCTTTATGTCTTGTTCACGGACTTGCAAGACTCACAGGAGCACCGAGATTTTGGATATTTTTCCTTGGTCCAGCAATAATTTACATCCTTGATAAGGTCAGTACTTCTTCGTAATTACTATTGTCTATTTTGGATTCGTATAATTTTTCTTAATATAATTTGATTATTATATTCGTTGATAAAATAGACTTTTAATATTTTTTTAGCGTTGCAAAATTTGCTAAAGAATTCTGGATCTTAACTAGTTGACCTTTAAGTAACTCGAATTCATTCCACAGGTTGTGTCGTTGCGTACAAAATATTTGGCATTGGACGTATTAGAAACAGAAATGCTGCCATCTGATGTTATTAAAATAAAATTCTATAGACCACCAAATCTCAAATACTTGTCAGGTATGTTCAATATTTTTGAACTCAAACTATCCTCATGTTAAGTTAGAAACCCGTGCTTGAGCTGTGGTACCTTAGTCCTCTTTTCCTCCTCGTGTACTATTATTTGTATTGCTCACACTAAATATAATTATATGCTGATAAAGAGTATATTTGTATAGAAATTTTTTTTGACAAAATCTTGGTAAAATTAAAAGTACCAATAATGCAAATTTCTGTAATTATTTTCGTTTACCCGCAGGTCAATGGGTCAGATTGGCTTGCACTGCATTCAAAAAGGAAGAGTTTCATTCGTTCACACTTACATCAGCACCACATGAGAATTTCCTATCGTGCCACATAAAAGCGCAAGGGCCTTGGACTTGGAAACTCAGAAATTACTTTGATCCTTGTAACTATAATCCAGAGACCCAACCAAAAATTAGGTAAGTATACTATTTTGTAATTGTCAGCTTTACTTTTGACAAGCACAAAATAGACAAAAAAATGTTGCATGCAAATATTTGAGTTTCAAGATAATGAGATGAATGTAAAATTTCGGCAAGAGGATAATTGTAGGTTTTAGTAATCATTTAATTTTACCTACTACTATGCCTTGGTAAATACGAGTCGAGGGGACAACGAAGCACAAAGAGAACCACGAACATAACAAACATTGTGTGGTGCTTCCTAACTCATTTTTTTCCACGCTAAGTCTATAGAATTTATGTATCTCTCTGTTCAGATTGTAACCAATAATGTATCTTCAGTAATGTCGTATTAAATAATGAATTATGATATATCTGTGACGCTTTGACAGTAGCTCCATTAGTCGACGAAATCGACTTTACTCGAACTGGCCTTATATCTCCAGCGTTTCAGTTCAGCCACATTGAATACCCGTAAAATAAAGTTTTCACTTTAAAAATATCATTTTATTGCAGAATTCAGGGACCCTTTGGGGGAGGTAATCAAGATTGGTATAAATTTGAAGTTGCAGTAATGGTTGGTGGTGGCATTGGTGTCACACCTTACGCTTCGATTTTGAATGATCTAGTTTTTGGTACTTCAACGAACCGCTACTCCGGGGTTGCTTGTAAGAAGGTAACAAGACAAATGTCATTTACAATGGTTATTCACTTATGCAAATTGAAACACGTCGAAAGCTGCGCGTAAAAGAAATTATATTTGTAGCTTTAATTTATATAGGAGGCTTATTTATTGTATTTTCTTTCTAGACTTCATAGACTTAAATGTTTATACATACTTTATGTATAAATCGAAACTAACGCTTGATGTACTCGTAACAGAGCTCCTTTTTCTTTGATTTTTTTATGTGTTCGGATAGAATTAAGAAAGACAAGTAGATTTTTGATAAATAACGGATTTTCCCATATTTCCACGATATCGGAAACTACTCGAGTGATATCACCGGGAACAGGTAGTAATATATATAAACAAACCTATGTCTACCTCTCTATGTAACTGAATATTTATGGAATTACCGTGAACTTCGACTCTGACTCTCTTGAAAATTTACACATGACAAAGACCGACATTTTTTTTCGCTGGTAAATGCTTTATGCACGCCGGATGAAGTCTAAACATACATCTGGTAGTGTAAGACTTGCTCGTCATACCAGGATACCCACTAAAGACCCACAGCTGCAACCGTGGCCACACGTGCAGCTGGAGATCCGAATTCCGCCTTCCACTTTTCAATCAGGGTCCTGTAGGATAAATCCTGGTCGGCAAGTATTTGCACTAGATAAAGCCGATGACTATACAATAATTTAATAGCAAAATCCTAGTATCATGACCAGAATGAAGCAAAAATTATGTTTTGTGAACCATTCATTTATAGATACTATAAAAGTGTAATGCTAATCTACAAAATTATATTATTTTAGGTATATTTCTTATGGATTTGTCCGTCACACAAGCACTTCGAATGGTTTATTGACGTGTTGCGCGATGTGGAGCGAAAGGATGTCACGAATGTTCTCGAAATACATATATTTATCACGCAATTCTTTCACAAATTCGACCTTAGGACTACGATGTTGGTTAGTATACACAAAATACTTTATATATGTAAATCATTAAATAACATCATCTCACGGGTATGCATTTAATTCTATATATGTGTGTATATAAAAGTATATATCGACTGTTAAGTGACACTCTCGGGGTCTTCTGACACAGGGATTTATTATGTTTAATAGAAGACCTCCGCCATCAGATGTTACTATTGTAAGTTTTATGAGATAAATAAATTTTCTATTTTCTGTTATAAAATGTCATAAAACAGTTGAAATCTTGAAACAAAAGGTATTACTTTATGCGTGTATATTTTTGTTTTTAACGTCTCTGTTGATCCCCTAACTGTGAATTCTGGGGGCAGAGGTTTTTCAAGATCTTTTCAAAACGATCTTGATCTTGTAACTGACGAGTAGTGATTGAATTTTTGTATGAAAGACTAATTACAGAAATTTATTAAGTTAGTGTAAGTTCTGATTGTAGGTCTTAATTGAAATTCCATTATGTATTAAAATTTAACACATTAAATCATCATCTCTTATCATATTAAACACCTTCATTTTTAAAATTTTGTATACCAAGTACAAACCACATTTGGCTTTCTAATATACACAAAACATCAACAAATTAGTATTTCCTATTAATCTCCAAAATTTGACAATATATTTGTCGTTCTAAAGAATGTTGTCATAGTATCGTCTCTGGAATGTCTGAAAATTGCCGGTTGCCAGTGCCCATATATAAATCAAATCAAAATGAAATCAAAATATCTTTATTCAAGTAGGCATATTACAGCACTTTTGAATCGTCAAATTTTTGTTTTTTCTTTTCTTTTCCACACTCTAATTCTAATGTACGTCTGATGATGATACTCCAGAACGACTTAAAATCTAAAGTTACGAGGGTTCCTTTGCGCCCCGATCCGAGAAGAGCCCACAACTAACTCAGTCACTATAAGTACATATAATACAGTTAAGGCATTATAATTTTGAATATTTAAATGATATTTTAGTTTCATTTTATTTTACATGTTTTATCTTTTTCAGTATATTTGCGAGAACCATTTCCAGAGGCTATCTCGTACGTCCATGTTTACTGGACTCAAGGCAATAAATCATTTCGGTAGACCTGATATGTCGTCCTTCCTTAAATTTGTTCAGAAGAAACATAGCTACGTAAGTAAAAAAAGAATACATTATACGTGTTTTATAACTTTCGCAGGGTAGACAGTCACTGAGAACGAATTTTCCCATATTCAACTACGCCCATGACACCGCGATCCACAGCTAGTTAAATATATACTGATTAGTTCTTGAAATTTTACAATCACAGTTAATTATTATCAGCTGCTTCCCGTGTCAATGGCTAATATATGGGGAATCTCATTCTTACTGAGCGTCTACATTGCGAAAAGAATATATATGTCGAATTACACAGTAGCGCGTGCGTAGAAGGATTTCCTAGTGGAAAAAAGATAATATTCTTGGATATCAAGTGGTGAGTAAGTAATTTTTTTTACGCTGTTATATCGTCATCGTCGTCGTCGCTTCAACCGATGGGCATCCACTGCTGGACATAGGTCTCACGTAATGACGTCCACAAGGCCTGATCTTGCGCCGCCTGGCTCCAGCGGCTCCCAGCGACACTCTTCATATCATCGGTCCACCTTGTGGGGGACCTGCCTACACTGCGCCGTCCGGTTCGGGGTCGCCACTCCAGCACCTTCGGCCCCCAACGTCCTTCGGTCCTTCAGACTATGTGCCCCGCCCATTGCCACTTCAGGTTCGCGATCCGTAGGACTATGTCGGTGACTGGTTCTACTACGGATCTCTTCATTTCTGATTCGATCACGTAGAGAAACTCCGAGCATAGCCCCCTCCATCGCACGCTGAGTGACTCTGAGCTTCCGCATGAGGCCCATAGTCAGCGACCACGTCTCAGAATGCTGATGACTAGAAAAATGTCAATATATACATAAATATGTACACATATTTTTTTGTTACATAGTTTCTCATATTACTTCAAATTAATCTGAGTATACTCTACAAAAGAGATTGTATATATAAATTGCTTTGTTCACGACTATTTAACCATTTGATTTACCTTTCTATTTGGGTGCAATTGAGTGCAATCG
This sequence comes from Elymnias hypermnestra, assembly GCA_015832385.1. Classification (NCBI taxonomy): domain Eukaryota; kingdom Metazoa; phylum Arthropoda; class Insecta; order Lepidoptera; family Nymphalidae; genus Elymnias; species Elymnias hypermnestra. The sequence goes on from JACTOM010000023.1 coordinate 786,959, forward strand.
TGACTTATAACGATCCCCTATTATACGCAAGGACGCGGACCCAATATATTTAGCAATGAAACACGTGTACAGCAACGAACGTTTTCGTAATCATATGATGCATTTATAAAATATCGAACAGCAAGATATATTTGGATACCATTATCCATACGCCATCTAGCACAAATATCCCACACTCATTACGTAGTAAACAAACCTTATAATTGACTAAACATCTAAGTAACCATGATTATTAAATCAATATTTTAAATAACTGTATCAACATCAAGTGATATGATGTGATGTGTGAAATAGATGAAAAGTACTTTTTTGTCGATAGAAAATTTTAACAAGATTTTTCTAATAACCTATTAGTTAATTTGACTTTAATCAGAACTGGTGGTAAGCGATGATACAATCTAAGATGTGACCGTTACTACCTTTGCAATATTCTAAAATTGCACTGCCGGGAATCGAACCCAGGACCTCTGCTAGCGGCACCATTGCGCTGGCTATGCCCTCAAAGGGATAATATATAGGAAAAGTGTGTTCTAAACGTAGGAATCGAATAAAATTTTGTAACTAAGCCAAGATAGCCTTAAAGTAAGATGCGTGGATACTCATTTATCGAAATCATTGGTTCCAACGTTCGAATGTTACAATTCATCATTGTGGTTTTCGGTGAAAGAAAATATCGTGAGGAAGCCTGCAAATTTCTGAAGTAATTCTGGGATATGAGTAGTAGCGTAACTATACCATCTGGGGCCCGTGGCAAATTATTTTGATGGAGCCCAATCGCAAAAATCATCACGTCTGTATACGTCCCACTGCTGGGCATAGGCCCCCTATCTTAGGCGAGAGGGAATGAACTAGTCCCCACATAAGCCTTCATCACGAGACTTCAAATTCATTTTCCATTCGCTAGCTTTTCGATGAAGAAACAACTTCTTGAAGAAACCTTCATTCATTTATATTCGGTTCAGCAAAAGTGTCTATTACATAATCAAAAGATTTTAAAAGAGTTTAAAGATCTCAAAAGAGATCAAAAGAGTTTAAAGATCTTGCCATAGAATTTTTAGTCACATAACCTGTCATTTTTCATGTGCTCGAGTACCTCTTGGGCCGGGGCCCTCTTGGGCCAAGGGTCCATAGCATTTTACCAGCCCTGCCAACCTTGAGATACGACCCTGAGTATGTGTAGAGTGCTAACCAGCAATGGGACAACGTAGGGGAAGTCTATGCTCTAAAACTCTCTCTCCTTTGTGTTAGAGAGGCTTAAATATCTTTTATATTTTCAGGTATCAAAAATTGGTGTGTTCTCCTGCGGGCCTCGACCACTAACAAAATCTATAATGTCGGCGTGCGAGCAAGTCAATCGCACCAGACGTCTTCCATACTTTATCCATCATTTCGAAAATTTCGGATAGTCTCATTTATTAGCTCGATTATTATTAAGATATTTAATAAAATAATCATTCTAGGAGACTTTTCGTTGTTTTTACACTATTGTATGATTACAAAATTTTTTTTAAAAAGTATAAATAGCATAAATTTTATAATATCCAGTCGTAACGATATAAATTTTGTGTTGCTAACTAATATTATTTTCAAAATAACAATTTAAGGATTATAATTTTTTAACTTTCGGCGCAATTGCTAGTTTAATTTAAATACATGAGTGATATTTAAATCGATTTCTATGAATGACAGCATTTCTAAAAACAAACTTCACGAATTGGAAAGATATTATTCAATTTGACTGTTCAGTTTATTTAGGTAGTTAAATTGAGATTATTTAGCATGTTCTTAATAATTTCATGTTAAATAATGATGAATGAATATAAATTTAGATTTCTTGCTAACAAAACATTTATACTTGTCGACTTCCTACTCGGTTTCATATAAATATATTTAAAACAATAAATGTTTCTAAGATTTTCATATCAATAGTGAATTAGCATCGAATAGCCCTTCGTAGAAATTAGCAAAACACTGCCTATTATGCTAGTGATGCTATTTAATTTATAGATGTTATTATAAGTATATCTAAGAAGAGATCGGCGGAGTGAAAAGGGATCACGTGTCAACATCGCAAGACTATTCAAATTGTTAATCAGTTCGCTCTATACGAATCACCTTATTATTCCATTTATAATTATTAAAAAAAGAGATATGATATTGCTAAAAATCAGTAAGAAAACGACCTATAGCGTGATTTCATACGAAAATTATCACGCATGATTTCGTATTAAAACTATCGTGATAACTTCGCCGATATAAATTGATAGCTCTATGGATGTTATATTGTTAACCCTTAATTTAGCTATTACTGTTACAAGTTCAAAATCCAACGTTCATATCTCCTAAATGCGTTTGAATTTATATATCTCATTCACATTAAAAAGTTACATATATTATAAAATTAAGGGTTAACTGGTAGTCAAGTTAATTATTATTTAGCCATATTTGATTTTTTTTATTTCTTTACTTCATCAAGAGTTGCGTTTTAGTCACAACATGCAAAATATTTTATTTTCTTATATAAATAAATTGAATTTTAATATATATTAAATGTTATTATAAAATGTAGTATATTGAAATATTTAATGTGTGTTGTTCCATAGTTAACTGTAGAACACGACGATATTTACGAATCTCAGGTTTAAAGCTATTTAGGAGTCTTAATTCTCCACATTACCTAGGAAGACTACAAACTCCAAATAGGTTTCAAACTAGTCGGCAGTATGCGTAGATGTGTTCTTTATAATAATTACGAGTAGTTTATGGAGCATAGAAGGTAAGTAATTTTCATAACTACTATATAATTGTATACATAAAGTGTCAATTCTAATTTGCTATTCTCTATACTTAATCTACGTGTAAATTATCTGATCTTATGCTGGTTTTTCAAAGTAATTAAATTAAATATTCATTTAAAGAAAGACACACTCGAATTGAAAAGAATTGTCACCCTACTTTTTATAATTTCAGATGACATTTACTTTAACTTTTAACAAAATAGCATTTTTTTTTCTAAAAATAAATTGTTATAATTATTTCTAATTAAATTTTACTTCTAAGTCTAAAAATAGAGAAAGTCCATTAAAATTGACACCAATAGACATAGTATCTAAAATGACAATTAACTATTTATTTAAATTCGTTTTTTTGTTAGTGTTAAATATGTATGATCAAAATTTTAGTACAAAAATATGAATTAGCATTTTATTGTACAAATTGTAAAAGAATGTAATATACAATTTAAAAGCATTTAAATTAGCATTATAAAATACTCATTCTATTTTTTATTTTTAATAAAATCCGTAAAGATGCTTTTAATTGTAAATAATGTAGATAATTAGGTAATATCGCCTGAATTGATAGTTACCGAATTTTACAATGTAATACTCTGTAAATAGGTAATACACAATAAATTTTGTTTCCTATAAAAGTGACTATTAATTTTGAACAATGAACTCCATGCCTGTTATTAAACAATTATATCTACGTTATAATTGTTATCTAAGTCCAATCTGCCGGGAGCTTTGTGTCATAATGAATGTTCCCAAACCTTCAACAGTGCATTTGAATTATTTACGAGCAGTAATTTGCGGCGGAACCAAAGTAAAAGGCACAAAGCCTTGTAGCTTGAATTACACACGGCCCAATAGTACAACATATCTAATGAATATTTTTGTTTATTGCTGATAGGTTAGCGCTTGACTGTGATCTCAACTGATGGAAATTAATACAGTATATGAAGGTGCGTTAATCTGGTACGTCCACATTCCAGTTTTTGGTAATGGTCCAGGCGTAAAGGTGCAAGTAATCATTATAATAGATGTCCCAGGTTCAAATTCCTATAAAGCGAAACGTAATCAGCAGCCTATTAACGTGGCCCCGTGGAAACTGCGGGCGGATGTTCTTGCGATTGCCTACCAGTGTAAAATAATCGCATCCGATAGCGCTGAATCTAGCGATGACCAAGTACAGAGGATCAGGGCTCTCGCCGACAGAGCAATGATTGAAAAGTGGAGCCAAGACCTCGGGTCTCCAACTGCAGGTGTGAACACAGTGGCAGCGATCCATCCTGACCTGGAGAATTGGACCATTAGACAGTATGGATCCCTCTCCCACCGACTGGTGCAGGTGCTGACCGAGCATTGTTGCTTCGGCAAGTATCTGCACCAGATAGGTCGTGAGGAAACGCCCGTCTGTCATGAGTGTGCCACTGTAGATACCAGTGCACCATACGTAGGCAGAGTGTCCGGCATGGGCAACCCAGCGGCATATCTTATTGTCTCTAATCGGAGGGGACCTCTTACTGGAGAGTATAGTCGATGTGATGCTCACCAGCGAGTCTGAATGGAAGGCGGTTGCCTTCTTTTGCGAGACCGTGACCTCACCGAAGGAAGCAAATGAGAGGCAAAGAGAGGATGCGGCTGATGCCCTCCCTCTCCGTCGAAGGAGGCTGAGTGGTAATAGGCGCAGGTATGCGCTCCGCTATTCTTCTCAGTATATTGTAAATTTTTATAGTCGGCATCATCCGTCGTAATGGGACCCACTAGTGATCCCATCCAAGGATGGCAAGGGATGCACTGGGTTTTAGTGGGTATTCTGGTTATTCAGCAATTCCCACACTCCTGATTAGAAGTATTTCTTTTTCCTCCGGGGTGCGTGAAAGCATTTCCCAGCGACAAAAAGGCCTTCTCATTCATAGGAAAGAAGATTTCGGAGTGTCGACCCAACTTTCTGCTCCATTGCGGATTACGAATACGTAAAGTTTTTGAATTTCTATTTTCTAATTTGCTGGGTCGGATTTCGCGGAAACCCGTAAGTGTTTATTATCAGTTTGTTTCATACTTGTTAAAGACTTAAGATTTTATTTTAATTTTATTATTTTTTTATTATGCCCTTTTAAACCGAGATGACTTGTGACACGGTACTGTAACATAAGTCCCACATTTAAATATACGTAGACTACATATATATAGAAGATTATGAAATAGTAAAAAAGTAAATAAGTAACAGCCCATTAACGTCCCACTGCTGGGCCTCCTTACTCATAGGAGAGAGAGTTTTTAGAGCATAGACCTACCACGCTGCTCCACTGTGGATTGGTAGGCATAGTACACAAATGCACTCTCTATTCTTTCACTCTCATCCGATGTGACGGAAACTCAACACGACCGGAGAGAAATCAGGCGCAGGACCGACGGCTTAAGGTGCTCTCCGAGGCACGGAGGTGGATCACACCGCCAACTTCCCACCTGCAGTGCAATATTGAGAAAATCTTAATAGAAAACTGAAATAGTATTATAACCTAATCCACGTCTTATAAATTGGTGAACGAAATTGGAGAACGAAAAATTGGTGTGAAAATGGATTCATCAATTAAGATATAGTACGATTTAAAGATTATTCTTTCTGCTTATACAATCACAACTTAATCAAGCCAATTATAATTGGGTTAACAAGCCTGTGATGTGACAGAGTTTATTCCTTTTAAATCAAATTTTCAGTATCAAATATAATTTGAAACAGAAATAATTATATTTCTACCTATCTGATCAGCGCAATCGTGTGTATCTCATAAGGGAGACAAAGAAGGAACTAATTTGGTAAGCACAAAAAACGGTTATACTGAGCCAACCTTAAGAGATAGATAAAGCTAGACTGTCTTAGGCTGTCGTAGACTTTTTTTGAACTTTTGAAGGGGAACAATTCTGTCAAAGATGATTTTTATGAAACTTTAACCGGAAACCTTTGAAAGGAAACAAAACCTAATTTTGAAACATTTTCACCGCTCCTCACTTGGGCTTATCTTGATGATATATAGACTATAGCCTTCTTCGATAAAAGCGCTATCTAACACTAAAAGATTTTTAAATATAAGCCCGTTCAAGCAGAAACACTTATAAAGTTATGAAATAAAATTATAATTCATTGGAAATGTTTTCTCACGTATTCCAGTTACTTTGTTTGAAAAGGCTAGTTTCTAATATATTACACATCATTATGGAAAAGATCTCTAATGATGTCCAAACGATCATGATGAAAAGCTATTCCAATTAAAATACACATCATTATGGAAACTGCTCTGATGTTCTTAAAACGCTGTTGTTTAACAATTTAAGCCCAATCAAGGGCAGAGGAAATAGAGGCTGAAATATTTTATTACCCTAATTAAGATAACACATATTATGTTTTCGTAAGTTCTTTACTGCATTTCGTAGCATTGAATTCATTTGCATTCTGTGTTAACCAAATAAAAAAATAAAAAAAAATATTTATTGTCTTTAACAATTGGTTCTTATTCTATATACAGTTGACGGTGCCGACCCAGTAAGTTACTAGTATAGATACTAGTACTTGTGACAGGCGGAACCGCTCTTCCATATCACAGTACATACATTAAAAAAGAAAAACCCAATTTCGACAGAAACTAATATGCTAAATAACTACTGACTAATGATGTAGAGAGATAAGATAATTAAAGTATAAGTGCATGCGTCTGTGTGTGCGTGTGTCTGTGTGTGCGTGTGTCTGTGCGTGCGTGTACCATGTGTGTGTGTGTGTGTGTGTGCGCGTGTGTGTGTCAGTGCGTGCGGGTGTGCAAGTATTTATGTAAGTTGTGCTGATGTCTATATTATAGTTTGTTTTAAAAGGCTTTCTACCTCTTCATAACTTAGTTGTAATAACCATTGTGTGACAGTTATCTTGCATTTGCGATATGTTAGTCGGTAGATGTTAATCTTTTTGTCAACTAGGTTATAAAGTCGAATCGACTGCCAAGTAAACTGTCGATCAGCAAATTCTGTTTTAGCCGGCCTTACTAATTGTGCTACTGGAAGCTTTCTTCTAGTATGGATGGGGTTCTCAGGAACGATAGGTAAGCCAATGTGAACTTTAAGGACACTTCGTAACACGTATAGTTTCCTTACTGTTAGTACCTCTGCACATACATAAAGTTTTTCGGTAGGGAACCTATAGTGCTTACAAAGCATCACTTTTAGTAACGACCTCTGACCTCTCTCGACTTCAAGAATCTTTCCTTTCGTAGCTGAACCCCATACTGGAATGCAGTATGCCACTACAGATTGGACTAAGGTGAAATAAATTTGTTGGAGCAATTTTTTTGAGGCAACATGGCGTAAAGACTTAAAAATCCAAGTAAGTTTTCTTATTCTGGAATTGACATGGTCGATGTGAGTATGCCAAGATAGTCGCTGGTCCAGTGTAACACCTAAATATTTTGTCGATACTACTCTGTGTAAAACTGTGCAATTACAATGAATATTATTAACATCACTACAAGAATGTAATTTAATTTTAAAGTCGTCATCTGGTTGTCCTCGTCTATTAATAGTGAAAGTAATGTAATTTGTTTTGTCTGTATTTAAGGTTAGAAGGTTATTTGACAGCCAACGAGAAATTTTGAAGATTCCATCTTCTGCTAATTTTTTTAGAGATATCCATGAAGTGGCAGAAAAGACTATCGATGTATCATCCGCGTAGGAGAATATTTGACCTCCTTCTATTTTTAGGTTACATAAGTCATTTATATAAATTAGGAATAATGTGGGTCCTAAAACACTGCCTTGGGGGACGCCAAAGCTTATTTTAGCTTCTTTACTTGTGTAGTCTCCAATTTTTACTTGTTGTTCCCTATTATATAAATATTCGCTAAACAGTTTAAGTGGAGTGCCTCGAATACCTATACATTCTAATTTTTTTAGAAGGATTGGAATTGAAACTGTGTCGAAGGCCTTTTTTATGTCTAAGAACACTGTCAGACATTTATTACCTTTATCAAGTTGATCTGAAATTAAGGTCGTTACAGATAAAATAGCGTCTTCAGTACATTTTTTTTGTCTAAACCCAAATTGGGAGTCTGATAGAATTTTATATTTATTTAAGTAATTAATTAACCTCAGATTCAGCAGCTTCTCCACAATTTTTGCTATGGATGGTAAAACAGAAATGGGCCTGTAGTTAGAAATTTCGTCTCTGTTACCGCTTTTGTATACTGGTGTTATAATGGATTTCTTTAAAAGATGCGGAAAGGTCCCTAACCTATAACATAGATTTGTAAAATGGGCGATAATTGGGGCAAGAAGATAGCTAGCTAACTTTAGAAACTTCGTTGGAATATTGTCCCAGCCAGGGGCACTTTCAGATTTTAAGCCTGCAATAAGATTAGCAACTTCACAAGAGTCAGTATCAAGAAGCACAAAAGATGACAACATTGTAGCCTGCGATTCTGAAAAATTATGTTGGCATGAATTGGAAATTAATTCTTGTGCTAGTAACCGTCCGACGCTAACAAAATAATCGTTTACAAAATTAACTGAATCAGCTGGAGTTGATTTTATATTTAGTAGATTCGTGTTTTGTGATTTAGATGTTTTGAAATTAACTATTGATTTAATTTTATTCCATAATAATTTAATATTTTTAACGGATTGCGCTAATTGTTCTCTATCATATGCTCTTTTTAACTTCTTTATTAAATTGTTACAATAATTACGATATCTCTTATAGGTGATTTTTAAAATTTCGTTGAAAGGATCAGACTTTAGCTTTTTTTGGATGGCATTTCTATTTCGGATGCACCGTAAAACGCCTTGTGTCATCCAGGGTTTTAATGTCATTTTCTTTTTAGACCGTTCAATTAAAGTAGTACTCTCGTTAAGAGATTCAGTTAACATAGTAATAATTTCTTTTAACAACAGTTCAGGATTTTCACAGATTAAAAGCCTGGATACATTTTTATCAACTAACAGATTTACAGCCTTCTTAAAATCTATAAAAACCTTTGTTTTAGCGGGGGTTTTATTAATACGTGTTTTAGAGAAACTTAAAAAAATCATGGAATGATCTGTAATCGTCGTATTAAGAACCGCTATAAAAGGTGATAGATTTTTAGTGTTCACTTTTAGCATAATATGATCCAAGCAGTTCCTCTCACGTGTTGGAAATAGGTGACCTGGCAATAAACCATATGTTGATAACATATTAAGATAGTTAAACTTATTTCGTTCGTAGTTGTTATTCTCATACCTTTCAGAAATTATATTAATATTAATGTCGCCGGTTATTATAATATTTTTGTGTGTTTTAATGGTTTCAAGATGATAACTAAGTGAATTAATAAAGTTTGTTGCAATTATATTCGACGGCGACCGATAAATACCTAGAATTACATAATCCATTATGTTTATTTGTAGACAAGATGCATCTTCAAGTGTAATTTCCTTGACGCTCGCTTTTACGTTGTTTTTAACGTAAATGACTACTCCATCGTTTTGATTTACATGCAATGTACTTGCGAAAGAAGTATAGGTTTTAAGAATCGGAATTGGTTTAATGGGGTTGAGCCGACATTCTGTCAATATTAATACATCTACTTCATGTTTCAGTTGGCAAAGTGTTAATAGGAGATCGTTCGTGTTAGAATAAATACTACGAATGTTTTGAGTTATAATTGTTAAATCGTGTTTGTTAATAATTTTTATTTTATGTAAATCTTCAATATTGCATTGAACAGATTGTGAAATTTCAGATTGATCTATTTCGTGTATTGCATTTAATGAGGCACTATCCATTAGTGTGTAGATTTTGTATAAATAAGTAAACAAAAAAATTGATCTGATACGTGAATATATAAGTTGTTAGGTTGTAACGTAAATAAAATAATATCCGGTTTGCAGCAACACTGGGGGAAACGCACCCAAAGTGACGAATAATGGTAAGAGATGTATTGAGGCTTATATGAAAATGGAGTAATGCGTAGCGAACTATATATATGTTAAATATTCTTATGTGTAGGTATAATACTGTGTGATGTAAGTGTAGTTTTGTAACATTTAGGTTTGGTATAATAAGTTGTGAGTGTAAAGTTGTTAAATGTAAGTGTAACATGATTATAACAGAATAAAGTTTAAAATAGATTAACATAGTTACCATTGAGCCAATATATGGTAACAAAAAACTTACAACTAGTCATACTTCCAGGCTCAGTTTCTGTATTTGAGAGTCACTCTTTATCAGGACAATCGGGGAGGTATCTTCCTTTCTGACATATATTTTGCCGTATGCTGTCCAACAATATTTGTATCCCTTCGATTTTACTAGGTCGCGAGCCAAGTAATAGAGTCGAGCTCCTTTTGCAGTTAGCTGTTCAGAAATAAATATTGGGCTATCTGGAGAAGTGCGGTTGCCTAAGTGTTGAGCACACAGTTTCGATTTGTGTTTAGTATTAAACGATTTGCTAGCCTTTAAAATTTCATTTTTCAACATTGTTGAAGCAGTTTCCACAATAACAGGTGTGTTATGAACCCCATCTTTTTTAGACCTGACTCTGTAGATGTCTTTAATGTCTGATTCAGTTATTTTGCAGTCTATATTGTTTGACAGTTGTATGACCATATCAATAAGATCGTCTTTCGTTTCATTTTTTAGTTTGGGAACATTTTTAATTTCTAAATTAGTTTTCCTATTTTCTCTTTGCAATTCTTCAAGTTTATCTTCTAGAATACATATATATTTTCTATCTTCCTTCATTTGACTTTCCATGTTTTCTATCTTCTTTCTAAATTCCTCATTCTGTTCCGAAAGAAATGCCATTGACTTTTCTATATTGGTATTTGATTGTTTAATGTCTTTTAAAACCGTTGCATTAATTTTTAATTCTTTTTCTTGGTTTGCCATAAAAGTCGAGATCATAATTTTTAATTCATCCTTAAAATCTTTAAAGTCTGTTCCAGCCTCATCAACCCGTTTTCTTTTGCTTCTACTTGTAACGTAATGTAGCGGCGTTTTTGGTTGTTCGGTTAAATCAGAGTCCGAAAGCGATTTGTCTAAAATTTTGTTCATTTTACGTAATTAAATTCAAGCGACAAATATTAGTGGCGGTTAAAAACACACCCTGTATCTATTAACTGTTTAAATTAAAAGATGGCTGCCTTAGGGGCGGGACGTAGTCGATTAGTTAATTACTTGATGTGTCACTGTAACTGTCACCTTGGTCCAGAATGGCACTTGATGCGTGTGCGCTGATTGGCTACCAGTTACGCAGTAATTTTGCAGTTTAGAAGCAATTAGCTAATTAGTGTCGAATGTTCGACGACACAAAGGCGTTGTTATTGTTCACACCGGTTGGTTGAGAGTATGAATCACTTACTCGAGTGTACTAGGGCAGCAGCGTTTCTGTTCTTGCTAGTGAATATTGAAGCTCCTACCAGTATCTGCACTCCTATTATTGTAGCTGAATTTTTGTTGCTCTTAACGAGTATTTTGAGTAAATAAAAAAATAAAAAAAAAACAGACGCGCGGACTAGTGGGCACAACTACACCTTACGGCGGTCCGGAGGGAAGAGCCAAATAGCAAAGGTGCAAAGTTAAAGTGTTTTGTTAAGTAAGCGAGGTATCTCATTAAACGGGTTTCAGCTCACATCCCTCTTTACACATATTTATTACGTGGCAAATATATAAAAGCAATTTTTTTATTAAAATATATTCTGACAGCTCTTTTGAATCACAGTCATTTTCTGATTTTATTATTAACTAGCAGACCCGACAAATTTCGCAACGCCTCAGAATCTATAAATAAAAAAGCTGAATGATAAATGTTTCAATTTTAGTAAAAAAATGTGGTTAATATTTAACCGCAATAAAAAAATTGTAATCAAAAACCGCTACGCCTAGATTTCCGCTAAAATGCGCAAAATATTATACCTGCGATCAGAAAATGTTATATCAAATGTCAAAAAACAAATGAAAAAGAATGAAAAGAAAAGTACTTTTTTAAACTTAATTTTGATTTCTGAACTATTTGTAAATTATCAAAATTTCGGTTTAGAATCTCATAAACTGTATAATATCCTCCGTACTTTCTCCAATTCACATGATACTGGCGAAGTTGTGTGTGCCCTGTCACCCCTCAAAGCCAATTGTTGAAAGAAGAAGAAGAATATTTTCTAAGGGAAAGCGAAATTGTTGTTTTTACTAGATTCCAACTATTGTTTTCATGCTTGCTCATCTTTTAAACCTTCCCAACACTTCCACAAATACAAAATTAGCAAAATCAATCCAGCTTATATTGAATTTCTGCGAGACTAATGAACAGCAATCGATTTTTATATATGTGCAGAAGTATAACAATGCATTGATGGTATTAATAAATAACGACTTAAGAGCCAAAGTTACGAGAGTTTCTTCGCACCCTATCATGAGAAGAACCCGCAAATAATCATCGAGTATACAATATTTGTTAGTTACTCAAATAGTAATAAATATAGACTCTACTGACTTTCTATGTAAGAGGAAAATTTGTAATTATAACTTCAATGTTAAGACAAAAATCACACGTAGTTTCGTAGACTCGTTAGTAAAAGTGTCCAGTTTCGTACATGTGACTAATATGACGCGTGTGATCGAATCCAGGCAGTTGAATCAAACAGTTTTTTGGATGGAATGCAGTTGCCTCCTTCTGCGAAGCCGTCATTTCTCTGAAGGAGGCAATGGAGCGAGTACGAGAAGCTGCAGCGGATGCTGCTCCCCTAAAGAGGAGGAGGCTGGGTGGCAGGAGGCGTCTTTACGAACGCCTCTTGTCTCCTCCTTGAACATCCTCAGTCGGTTCACCCGGGAGTGTCAGAGTGAATGCGTAAGGGAGCCTCTGACACTCCACATTCAGGGTTAGGAGGGTGTCGCTGGGTTTTAGTGGGTATTCTGGCTTTGCCGGTGAGTCCCACACTCCCTGCCTAGTAGCAGGGGGCGCAAATGCATTTCCCAGCGAGAAAAAAAAAAGACAAAAATCACGATGCAATTTATATATTATAAGAAGATAAGTGATGTCTGACTATACTGTTTGTCTATTTGTTCCTTATCTACGAAACAGTTGGACTGACAGGACCTGCACTGTGAGATAACTGATGCAATAAGGAATATTTATTATTCGGGAATTTGAAGATAAAAGTGATCAAGAAATTTAGTTTTATTATATCCAGCCGGGGTTATTGGTTTAAAATATAACTCTGATTTAAATTTATCAGTTAATATAACTTAAAAGAAGAATACATATAAAAGAGTTACATTATATGTATAATGAACATAATACATCTTTGTCCAAAAAGCATTTAAGCTATTCGCAACTCACTAATGGACTGTCTTGAGTGATTTAAAGGGTAATATTGAGTTCATTATGTTTTCATCACAAAAAAAATTTAGCTGTTTCTAAATAGATAACTTGTTATTTCGTATTGTCCCAAAATAATAAATATTTTATACTTTTTTGAACTTATTTCACGACTACCAGTTTCAATTTCAGAGTTTATTCAATTTTAACAGCCTGCTGGCGTTTTGATGCTAAGACTAGTACGTACTGGTTTCGATTCCCAGTGGGAAAGATTTAGAAAGCTTCAACCATGCCTATTTTTTGTTGCTTAGCTGGTGTCACGTTGATGATAGTGGAGATAGTCTAAAATAATAGAAGCTACTCTGGTAAGAAGCAATTTACCACCTGATAGTTACCATTTTTTTTGTTATCACCAAAATATGTTTTCATTATGTTACAAACTAACGCCGAAGCGTTGTAAAACAAGTTAGGAAATAAACTTAACTAAATTTGCCTTAATTTAAAAATAAACCCAGGAAATCTGCTAGGGAGCAAACACTCAAACCGTTTATATATATAATTTTATATATTTAAAAATAGATACACCAGCGACTCATCATTAGACATTCTTATAAATTTACAACATAAATTCGTTCAGTATGACTCGCCATTACAGGTGTTATTATACAGCACTATTGAATATGGAATTAATTTAAGTGTAATGTAAACAAAAAGAAAAAGAGAAATTAAAACATAAAAGTAAAGTAAAATAACAATATAAATGTAACTTAGTCTAAATCTAAATACGGAGAATGTGCATCATATTTTTGGACAAATTTTACATAATCGTCACAACCAAGAATGTCGATATTCACCTTTACATGAGACTATGATATATATTTCCATGAGTCGGTTTTCAAAGGAGCGTATATATCAACATTGGTTCTAGAACAATTTAGATTAGATGTGTTTACATGGCTCCTAGGGATAGAGTTTGGTACATTAATGTTAATATCTGAACAATGCTACTTCTTTATGCGATTAAAAAATGAGTGTTGATGGTAGAAACTTGGACAATACTTTACGACCTACCAAGTATACTCATTGGAACTGATTACGTATCAATATAAAATATGCACAATCACACAATTTATTGATAAAGAGTGTAAAAAGTATATCCCGTCTAAAAAAATTGATAGATTGATACTGTTGTTATTACTTCATAAAGAGATATATTTTCTTTTTTATATAGTTTACGCACTTTTTTTATGCATATCAAGCAGTTTTGTTTGCCTTTAATAGGTCGCTATTTCAATAGCAAAGGCAATAAATAGACATGTCAGTACGATCTATCTATCTATGAATATACGTCTTCTTTATGGTCGCAATAAATAAAAGCGTTTGATATTTACTCTCGACATAGGTAACACGAATTATGAGCCGGTTCGGAAATCGATCGAGCACATCTTACTTAACTAGAGCGCACGAGGTCTGAGTGTCAACTGTTAAGCCATCATATACTAAAATAGTGAATAAATTTTAACTAAATCTTGTCTGTTTTAATCGCAAGTGACGTTTAGTAAATTTCTACTCAGATAAGAAGCTCCTTACAATACATCTTGTTCAAATTTTACACCGTTTATAACATAGTTTTTATACATTTTTTGAAAATCGAACATGTTTTTAAAAATCGAACTAAAGTACTTTCAAACATTAATCCACTAACTAATAATAGTTTTTGAGTCATGCCATCCATTAAAGTGATCGTTATTTATTGGTTGAATAGGTCGGTGATGGTTTTTCACATATGGGTGAATAGATCTCATGGGGTGTTGTAGCTTCACCTCACACAAGTCCTCCCGGGGCACGGTTTCTTTGGGAGGTACCTGTGTAGGGTGGCAAGGAGGGAACCGACGGAGGAGTGTCTCGAGTGTAGCGCGGTAGAGGACACTGCTGAAAAACTACCGGAAAGGCCGGAAACGACCTATCTCTGCCCGCTGTGATTAACGCCATAGTAGGGTAGGGACGTCTGTTGGGAGGCGATGGTCTACTTCAGTGAAAATGTCATGTCTCACAGAAGGAGGCGGCGCAACGTCTCAGACAGATGGATAAAGACTGTTTCGCCATGCGTAGGAGGAGGCCGGGGCGCAGACCGGCGGCCCATGATCGTGACCAGGTACGAGATCTATTGCCCGAAAGCGAAGGAAGACAGAGGGACACGTCGGGTGCTCCGGGCATGCCATCCGAGCGCAGGAGGTTCATCGGGGGAAACCTTGTAAGGCACATCGTAGGCGGGAGTGCGGACGTATTCCGATCCCCGTGGTTTTGGCAGCGAACGTAGGGAGGAGCACCGTCAGGTTTTAACCGATAATATTCCGGGATAAAATGCAACGGCCCCCATGGTATTGCAGGTATCCTCGAAGATTTCTTGAGGTTAAAAAATGGGATTTTTCACATAAATGTATAAACTATCTGTTTCTATCGATGTGACGTGGGTAGTCCCAACTCTTGATTAGTGAGTAAGTGATAAGGTGTTTTTCGCTTATACACGTAGCTGCTTTGAATGAATAATCACACAGTCCAAAATTTCGAGCAGAATCCAAAATAGTCTATATATTTTCGTGTCATATATTTAAATCGGAAAGAGTAACGCCGTGATACCACAAAATTACATAATGTCGTTTAAACAAAATAAGATTTTTGAATTAGGCAATTGTTCTTCGAAAACAACGATATCTGGACAGCCATGGACTGCAAAATGCGTTATTGCTAAAGTAAAGAATATCATAGCACACATTAGTTTTGAAACTTAACATTGTTTAGATATGCCGACTAAATTGCAACATGCTATTAAAGTTCATAGCACATTAAATGTTATATATACATACTTCAAAATATTGTTTGCAATGGGTACATAAACTATGCTCAGAGAGTTATGACCGGATTGAACTAGCTACTTAACGACCCGTAATTTGTCTAGAAATTGCACGCTTTGTTAACGTATTATACAATACCTTTGTATTCGTGCTACATATAGGTTTAAGAGGCTGCAATTATTAATTCTACTTCATAAAGATTTAATGGCATTCAAATAAATACAAATAAAACAAAAATAAATAACTTCGACGTCAAGAAATTACTGCGTCATTTAGCAAGAAACTTATTATACTGATTACATAGAAAGAAATCATTGCAGCTTTTACGCGAGCTTTTGGATGGAAAGGTGTTGTACTATTTTTAAGAATTGGGATTTTTAAATTTTGAATAAATATTTGCATTAAAAACTAATATCCTTAACCGAAAATAGCAGGAAAATAGCAGTTTCAACGTAGTCTTGAACAACAAATAGCAGTACGGTATGGAGATCATTAGAGGAGGCCTTAATCGGTAGACAATCAATGACGGCCTCGCTGGCCCAGGGTTGCGAGTACTAGCTTTGCTAGCAGAGACCCCGGGTTCGATCCTCGATAGGGCGAATTGGGAAAATTGTATTTTCTAATTTGTCTGAGTCTGGATTGGTGGGAGGCTTGTGCCGCGGTTAGTTACCACCCTACCAGCAAAGACGTACCGCCAAAAAAAGAGATGTGTTCCGGTACGATGCTGTGTAGAAACCATAAGAGGTATATGGCCTCTTATCATGTTAGCGCGCCTCCATCTTAGACTGTATCATCACTTACCATCAGGTGAGATCACACCATAAACTTGTCAGCAATAAAAATACAAGTTGAGGATTTCTTATCGTTTGCCAAATAAAAATGCTACAAAAATTTGTTATTATAATTTGGTTTGGTACATCTGAGTTTTAATAATACCTCAGATATAATAGTCAACCACTCTAATTGACACGAAACACAATCTTCTGTAAATTAAAAATAAGGTCAACAAAAAAGGCACTTTATATTATTTATTTTTATTTTATGATTAACTGCCATGCAATTTTGTTCGAGAAATAACAACTATTTTTAGTTGCGAGTAAGGGGAGAACAAACTCAGTGGGTTTTTATTATCAAGCTTTCCAACAAATACATTTTTTTTATTGCTGACAGTTTAGTGTTTGACTGTGATTTCACCTGATGGCAAGTGATGATGATACTGTCTGATATGGAACCGCGCTAATTTGGTATGGTGATATACCTCATATGGTTTCACGGTATCGTACCAGAACACAATTCTTTTTGTTTGGCGGTACATCTTTGCTGATCACCCTGTCTGGTAACCAGTCACAGCCGAAGCCTCCCACCTAAACTTACTAAATTACGATATTCTAAATTCGCCCTACCTGGGATCGAACCCGGAGCCTCTGCATGCAAAGTGAGCACTCGCACCACTACGCCAGCAAGGCCGTCACATCATATTATATTAACAGATGTCATTACCATTGCCATACATGCCACTGATCATATAATCATCATGTCAATGATCGAATAAGATATCTGTGACGATTTACATACGAAAATACTGTGAGGCACTTTGTCTAAAGAATCCGCGAACAGCAATCAGCATCCATAACTTTTTAAGTAATGTATTAATTTGGTATGGATAATTTGTATCTTAAACAAAATAAACGCCAATGTACCACGAAAAATACGGCGAAAGAAATGCACTAAGCAAGCCTTTTTAAAACTATGTGCTAATGTACCTAGAACAATAAGAAAATGACGTAATAACGTCCGGAAATGTATCTCTAAAAATGGCATACTTTATTAAAAGACGTGTGATGTTCTTTTTTAATTACGCTTACTTTTAATTACTTGATTACAAATTAAAATAATTTCGTCATTAGAGAAATAGCGTGAAATTATTTATATCAGGAAGTACGGAACGTTATCACCGAGGCGAAACGCATTTAGCTTGGTGTATGCTCCTTCCTTCTAGTTCCTCGTTACACGCCTTTTAACCGCATCTAATTATGTATAATGTAAATATTGAATACTAGCTGTAACTTAAATCGTATTGCATTTATTAAACTTAACGACTCTTAAACTTAACTTAACTCTTATTTATTAAACTTAAACTTAAACATTTAAAAGCATTTATTAAACTTAACGACTCTTAAACTTAACTTAAACTTAACTCTTCGTAACGACAACGTGATAACTTGGTGATTTGGATTTCTGAAGTGAAACTTAAATTCTTTCGGCGCATGAGATTTTTTTAAAGGATTAAACGAGTGAATAGCGTCACGAACGTGTGCAGCGTTTTTTATGCTACTTCGTTTGTAGATTAGGTAGTTAAAACTACCTATTCACAAATAACATCTGGCATTTCAATTTGCCACTAAATTCTCTTTTTTAAATTTAATTAATAATTACTAATATTGACAAAAAAACATTTTAATTTACAATTCATAAATTCTTTTTTGTCAATGACTAAAATCTTTTAAATTCAACAACAAAATAAATTAATAATTTGTAATATTGACAAAAACACGTGGCATTTTTATTTACATTATGAGATTTCAATAAGTTATAGTGAGGGGGGTACACATCTTTGTCTATTTCTCCGATAGTCATAGTATGATACACGGGTATGCGATCCCGGCTCCCCGAGCTATTACTGAATCTTCTCAGGTGTTCCGAGTCAGTAATATCCTACTACCTTATATTTTCCTTCGTCTTCCTTGCAAAGTTCCTATCTTTTGACCCGTTCCCCCCCATTTATTCCATTTTTCTACCCACTTCCTGCCAGTCCAAGGTGTATCGTGCCGAGGGACTCATGGCTAGGGGCATTTGCCAAGTCGCAAGCGGTGGCCCTGGGACCTGGTTGAGAAGCATGAGTGGATTAAAACTGAGTGACAGAGTAAGAAATAGTGTGATAAGGGAACGTTATGGTATAAAAGAAGACGTAGTGACTAAAATTGAGAAAGGTATGCTTAGATAGTTTGGGCATGTAGAGAGAATGAACGAAAGGAGACTGACAAAAAGGATTTATGAGTCAAGAGTGAATGCGAAAGTTGGAAGGGGAAGACCGAGGCGAACGTTCCTGGACCAAATCCAGGACATTTTAAATAACGGCCAGGTCAAGAGTACTCTAAACCGACGAACTTGTATGAAAGATTTAATGAGAATGAAAGAAGCGAAGGAGATATGCAAGGATCGTGGCAAGTGGAAGGATTTTGTCTCTGCCTATCCCTATGGGAATGAGGCGTGATACTATGTATGTATGTATGTTCATTTTCGACATTTTTAATCATTTATTTACAATTAATAATTATACTATTTTTATAAAATAAAAAGCTTCATACATTCTCTTGTCTAACTTTTTAATTAAAATACAATATTTAATTAATAATTTCCATTTTTATTTACAATTGGTCATTTGAGATTTCAATAAATTATTTTTATTAATTCTCGACACTTTTAATATTAAATTAATTTAAATTTCTAACATATCTTCCTTTTCCTTCCCTCGAAGTTTCAGAAATCTAAAGTTTTAAATGTGTATAAATATAAACAACAGTTAAAAATTTGTTTGCCAAAGAAGTTTCGCTTTGGACGTGTGTACTTTGTACGCACGCACTTTTAATTTTTATGTACACTCTGGAATTTCCCAAAAAGATGACGATCTGTGTCTTCAGTGTAGTGCTGAGCTTATCCGGCTACGAATTTTGAGGTCCTGGGTCCAAGTTCAAGTTAGGTCAAAATAAATATTCAGCTTTTCCGTTAAGAAATTTTCAGCATTCATCAAACCTCGGTGCCTTAGAAATACCTTTAAACCATCAGACCAGATTATTCTTTGGTAATACACAACTTGCCGTTCCATGAGATTTTGAAATAAATTTTTGTAGTAATTTCTTAATTCATTTTAATCTATTATCCTTTGTGGGACTGGACACGTGATGTAAAAGATGGTGAAACGGGAAATTCTATAAAACTTAAACGACTGTCAAAAAATAGAGAATACTATATATAACACATATACACGTAAAAAAAGAAATATAGTAAATTCCTACTTAAAACTGCATTAACATCAAGTGTCATCCATTACAGGTATCAAAAAAAATGAACTTGAAAAAAATAATTTACAGTTTGTTTGCGTTAAGTATGTAGTGAGTTATCATTGTCTAGTTGCTAATCTGTTGTGACGAGTTGCTGATCTTCAACTAGTCACTGTGAACTTGATCTTGTAATTCGAAAAGATTTGATTGGTCACGAAGCGGGGTATTAAATGATGACTCACTGCATTCTTAACGGGAACAAACTGTATTAACGATTGAAAGTTTGAACGAAATTATATTACATACATTTTTAGGGAATCTGAATTAATAGTAGTAATTGAAGTATAATATGTATTCGGTAATGTCACTAAAAAGGATATTTTGTTAACTAATTTTACACGGAAAATGAAAGAATACAGAAATTTTTAACATACGGAGTTTATTGACTTTTTTATTAACAAAAATGTTGTAAATTCTGGTACGCTACATATAATTAACAATTCATTTAAAGATAACAGAAAATATATAATCACGTTGTGATTGTGTACATTAGGAATAATATAAAAACAACATTCGATGGTTCAAAAGTGCTGTAAATGCCTACTTGAATAAAGTTTGAATATGCCTTATGCTGTGTTCACTGAAAATAATCGCCCTGTTCTTTAGTGGATAAATAAAAAGTACGTGCATACAAAGTACACATGTCAGAAGTAAAATTTTTTCGCACACAAATTTTTAAGCCATATTTAAATTTATGCAAATCTAAAACTTTAAATTTCCGAGAGAGGGAAAAGGAAAATGTTAGAAATTTAATGAATTTAATTGTCATTATAATATTAACAGGGTCGAAAATTAATGCAAACAATTTATTGTAATCTCAAATCAGGAATTGTAAATAAAAACGTGTTTTTTGTCATCATTGGAAATTATATTTTAACTTTTGTTTTTGAAGTTAAAATTTAGAAAATATCCTTATTTTATAATTTATGAAAAATAGTATATTAAAACTACCTAATCTTCAAACAAATTAGCATAAAAAAGGCTGCACATCTTCGTGACGGTAATCACGGGTTTTACCCTCATTCGCCTAAAGAAGAAGAAGAATACAATCACTTCAATAAAAATAGTTTATTTCGTTAACTTCAGCACTTTAACGTGTAAAAAGTTTGGAACCTTCTTTTAAAAGTGGAAGTAACCCCTGTGGCAGAAGACTCCGCTCTTCCTTTACCGTAATAAATACCGTATAAGTCATGCTAGAATTATCTTTTGTCAAGGTTATCTTGTATTAACTTGAAGTACGGTTAAGAAAACATGGAATATCCATCAAGAAAGCTGTTTTCGCACTACGAGTGAAAGAAAGAAATGAACAGTCGTCCCATTCGCGCTTGCTTTCGTTCGCGGTTCAGAGGTACGCGGCTCGAGAGTGAACCGAGGTTAGTTTTCAGTGATCACTGCACTCAACCGGTGACCTCCGTCTCTATTTCCTAGTGGCTTAGTGTTGTGTGAACTTTGTCCCGTGTAACAGGACGACAAGGACCGAGTCAACGACAGGTACATTAAACCATTTGTAGAGCTCGAAGTAAACGCACGATTCTAGACATCCTTGCCCTCAATTATAACAATTTACAGCACTTCTCATTTGAATTATACGTATACTTTGCGTTGTAAACCCGTTGAGTATTAAATTATTATAATTTAGCATGAGAACTATTACGGTTCATATATTATAAACAATGGAATATACGTAACGTGGATCGAAAGTATTTTTATATATTCCATTTGTTTATTTCAATGCACTTGAGTTGAGCATATGAGAACTTTCTCTCCGGTCTCGGTTTGTTTTGATTTTAAATATAATTTTAAATAAAATCAACATTTTGTATTTCAATTTGAATATATCATCTTAATGTTTTTCATATAAAATTCTACTCTTTTTTTCAATTTTACTTCATCTAATTGCAATAAAACTTTGCGTTGTGCGGGAGTTATTTATATATTGTCTAATAGCAAATCATAATATAACATATAATTAAGAACGATCTTCCCCGGCTTCGTACCGGTAAAAGAGTAAATTATGCCTACATATTTTGTCTGTCGTAGGACGTAACAAGCTGATGCGATCGCGAAAAAATCATAATGTTCATAAAGGGTAACTGACGTATTAAGTTGACACCGCATCAGTCTTAATAACTCTCCATTTTTTTAAGATAAAGCGATTATAGTGAGCTATCTTTAAAAGTTAGATGTATCTTTAAAAGTGGAATAAACCTATTGTGTATAGTTTTGTTATATTACTAAGAGATTTTGAACATAACTTCCAGGTAGCTTGCAATTTTAACGAATTACTTATCAAAAACATCTTCAAAAACAAATCAATGTATTAATGAAAATTGCATGAAAATCCGTTGAGTAGAAGTTTCTTGTGAACTTACAGATTTTGTTTTCTAATATGCAAGGATTATGAAACCTTTGGTCTTTTCGCGTTATACGTGACATCAGTATAGTTTTAGCTTAAAAGGCAACTATTACAAACATTCAGATTGTACTGATAGCACTATTTCAAACAAACCTATTCCGAGTTCGCGCCTTACAGCAAACTGTTTCAAAATATAACCTTATCTATCACGCTTTAAACAAATTGAACTGTGAGACTAATGGATGTCGAAACAGTAAATCGTAACTTAGCATAGCAATCGATCATTACAACAATAAATCATTTGAAGCGCTTTAAATTGTTCATCTGTCTGTATAATGACAATTATTGTTATTAAATACAATTATAGAAAATGAATATAAAAGAAAATTTCATTGCAGCACTTGAAAAGAATTGTGTTATTTGTATACATTACAAAATATCTAGTACAGACGTCATTTTGTGTGAAATCAGCTAGAGTCAGTCGTAGCCAGTGGCACTTTATTAGCACAGGAAAAACTCTCAATAGACAATTTTATTGTCAGATGATTTATTAGGTCAATCAGTCTAATCTAGGACAATTTCAAGGATGAATCGGAGGATTACTTAGACGAAAAATAAATTTCAATTATATTGTAATTATGACGATATAAAATACGGATGACTTCGTGAGATTCTTGTAGGTTCTTCTCAGAACAGGCCGAAGATGAACCCTCGTAACTTTACATCTTGAGTTAATCTTCGACATCGACATCACTCATACACGGAATAGCATTTTCGGCAGAAGCCATCTTCAATAAATAAGTTTTAGTTTGATTTATGAATAGCCAGATGGTGTCTCAAAGGGCCAGACTGGATGTACATGCAGAAGTGTTAGTGCCAACACTGATGGGGTTGAAAGTCGGGTATGGCAGAAGAATCACAAAAGTAAAATAAGAGCGTTGAGAAGTATGAGTGGATTGAAACTGAATGACAAAGTAAGAAATCGTGTGATAAGAGAACGTTGCGGTATAAAGAAGATGTAGTGACTAAAATTGAAAAAGGTGTGCTTAGATGGTTTGAGCACGTAGAGAGAATGAATGAAAGTAGACTGACTAAAAGGATTTATGAGGCAAGAGTGAACGGGAAAGTTGTAAGGGGAAGACCAAGGCGAACGTTCCTGGACCAAATCCAGGCCATTTTAAATAAGGGCCAGGTCAAGAGTACTCTAAACCGACGAACTTGTATGAAAGCCTTAATGAGTATAAAAAAAGCGAAGGAGATATCCAAGGATCGTGGCAAGTGGAAGCCTCTGCCTACCCCTCTAGGAATGAGGTGTGATGCTATGTTTGTATGATTTGATTTGATTAAATTCAATGCCAAATCGGAAATGGAATCATCGATCCATATTAATTTAGTACGAGAGTACTGTGAACAGTGAAAAAAGGTTGATTTTTGAACTAATTGAAATGAGTGGTCTAAAACTATTTTTCATCTATAATAAAACGAATAGGTAGCAGCAATTTTTGGGTTTACATACAATATGATCCGTAAAAACACCAATCGCCCTCAAAAGTTAACTTATGTGGGTATATCAAAGTTTATCGCAATATATAATTTGTTAACCCCAATACTTAAATGTACACAGCACCAAAGATTAACAATGCATTGTACTTATATCGGAATTGAAATCGTGAATTAATAAGCACTGGGGACTATAAAACATATTATATGATTGGAATTTCATATCAAATATCGATCAGCTACAGTTATATTAGAATAGTCTTTGAAATATAACTGTAGCTATCAATCATTGATTATTTATTAAAACTAGGGCAACATCGTCTGCGTACACTTAAATGTATGACTTGATATACGACACCATCGATTTGATGCTTATCTAACTTACACTACAGTAGAACTAATTTTTAAAGAAATTCTGGTGTAAAGAAGTGAAATAATTTTTAAATTATAAGTTACTGCAAAACCTATCCTATGTCCTAAATAAGAAAAAATACAGCTAAATAAAAAAACCCACCAAAATCGATTGAGTTATTTAAGTCAAACAATATGACATGGAGTTATATATTAATTTTTAATAATTATATACCAGCTGAACCAGGAAACGTTGCTTTGCCATATAATAACAATTATCGCTAAACATTGGGGTTGGTGATACGAGGGTAAAAATTTAGACCTAAATGTATTTTTTAATTCACCCCCATATAAAAATAATAAAAAAAAAATTGTATAAAAAATAAAAATTTTGACCCTTAACACTTAGGGGTGTATAAATTAGTTATAAATCTATTTTGATACCTTCTGATTTTATCATAGGGCCTTTAGCTAAAAAAATTAAAAGTGCGTGCGTACTTTTTTTTTTTTTTTTTTAGCGGTCAGAGGTCTGCTCGCGACGGAAGTCAACGAGCAAGAGTGCGTGCGTACAAAGTACACATGGCAGAAATTAGCACATGGAAGAATTTAGCTAAAGGCCTGCGATAAAATTTTAAATAACAATCAGGCATTAACTTAACAAAATTTATTTTTATACCTTTTTTGTATTTTGAGTATTATTTCAATTTCAATACTTAATAAAACCATATAATCTTATAAATATATGTATGGCCTACCTACCGCTTTAAAAATATAGTAATACCATATTAGTATACGCGCATTACTAAAAGCTTTAACCGCGTTTCACTGCTCTTTACTGTTTTATCTCAAATTCTCCAAAATTCCACATTAAAAAGCCAATTAAATTACTTATAAAATTTTATAACTGTTTGCTACTCTATAACGACTAAAACCGGTACATGAGACAAGTCCTTATATTGCAACATGGTTACACGACAGCTGCTTACGATCTTGACATTTGCGCTTAAATAACACGCCGTCTCTGTCGCACACATCGCATTCCTTATAGTTTGTCTCTTTCTAATATTTTTGCAGAACACGAAAAATTTCATGTATGATTTATAGATTCCTAATTTATTATGTTATTGGAAAATAAGCTTGAAGAATATTGGTGTACCGAATACACTGACGCACCTAAATGTTAGGTTTTAAAAGTTAATACAATTTTAATATGTATTTTTAACTTTCTAATGTTCGGCATGCTTTACAGTGTAAGTTACTTCTATGACTATCAATTCTTAGATCACACTCGTTCTATATATTTTAAATATAACTTCCACATATTTTCAATTCAAGTTCAAATACATTTTTATCAACTTGTGATGGATAACGCTTTTTTTCGCTGGGAAATGCTTTTATGCACAAATCCCGACTCATGGGTCAGGAGTGTGGGACTCAGCGAAGGAAAAGGCGTAGCAATACCCACTAACATCCTTGTCATCCACGAATGAGGCACCAGGGGTTCAATTTTCGCCCTTTGGTGTCCCAGATGCGAACGGCAGAGGAATAACGGAGGCGGGAGGTCGTGCACAAAAAGACACTACCTTGTACCCCCACCTCCTCCGACGATGATTCACATTTTTTTCAAATAATAAATTATATGTCGGAGAATAAGAGAAAGGAGAGAAGCATAAAGCATAGAAGTGTAGGGTTCTCCGCCGGTATCGTCATTAGTGGCATCCATAAGAGGCTTCGGACGTGGCTAATTATCACACTACCAGCAAAAACCAACCACCAAACAAAGAGATTTGTGTTCCGGTACGTTGCTGTGTAGAAATTATAAGGGGTATATCGCCTCTTCCCAGAATAGCGCGCTTCTTTCTATCTTAGACTGTATCATCACTTACCATCAGGTAAGATGACAGTCAAGCGCTAAACTGTCTGCAATGAAAAAAAAAAAATTAATTAATTGTATTTGCGAAAAATTGTATAATTCCATTATAAGCTCGCGTCAAGGTTATATGGTTTTTAACACTTGTTCGTATTATCCATTATTTGAAATAAACTAAGATTTTAAAAAGTGCGAATTAATCTAAAGATCTCCAACAAAACTTACATGTACATGTTAACACATGACAAAGAGTCATAAATAAAATGAAAACAGAAATGTTGATTGCAAGTTAGTTGCTAAATGCGTAAAAATTATATAATAAATGCCGTTAAAATGCTGATTTCTCAGAATTTGCTAACTGCGTAAGATTAATTGAGATAAGTTCCTCAGACGTGGTGTTTATGAATGTATTAAAAATGCAAATTTCCTTTCTTACGTAATGAGTTTGTTAATATTTATTATTTCATACAAAGGAATATATGGTATTTAATCGTAGACCCTAGACTCTGAGGTGTCACAATAACTCATTTTTATTTTACTTTAGGAAAGAGTTACTTGTGAAAACTTTGGGAGAAAATAGAACATGAAGGCATAACTTTAAATGCAAGTTTGTATAAAAGTAAATTATTGACTACTTTCAATTATCTCAGAGAGTTTTAGACATAGGGCAATTTTTAATTTTAAAACCGTCTCAAAAATTCCTCAGTTTGGGAGAGTTATTAATGTGCAAACAAGCGTTATGTATACTATAAGATCTAGTGAAAATTTCTTAAATGAATTTAAAAATTTTGATAATGCAACAAGTTTCAATGATATAAAAGGTAATATAATAACATTAAATCTCCAAAAATCTACTAGACGCCGCTGTAGAACTTTTGGTGAAATAAATTTAATTAATAATTGAGCAAACTGTATCTTTAACACAGTTCAATGGTCGTAATTTGAAACATGTATTTGAATATGACTGGATGAATAAAAAAGTATCTTATTCACAATTACAATTTGAAAAAGATTTAATTATATATTATTATGTGTGATTGCTTATAAGAAACGTTGTAAACGTAAGATAAATCTGTAATTGGTATAAGATTTGTTCATTTGTTTTTCTAGCTTCCTTTCTTTCTTGTGAAGATGGTGTAGATTTTTGATAATAAATAAATAAATAGACGTCGCTGGTCCCAATAGTAGAAATACTAGTTTCGCTAGTCGGTCTAGGCTTCGATGCCTAGCAGGGTGAATTTAGAAAGCTGCGTTTTGCTAATTTATCTGAGTCTGGACTGGTGGGTGGCTACGGCTGTGAATTATTACCAATTTACTAGCAAAAAACGCGCCACCAAGAAATACGTTGCATTCCTGTACGACGCTGTGTAGAAACCATTACCTCTTACCAGATAATCACACTTCCATCGTAGACCATATAAGTGACCAGGTAAGATTACAGTCAAGCGCTAACCTGACAGCAATAAAACAAAAAAATGTCGCCGCTAGTAAACAATAGCTTGATTTGAATATGATAATTTTTATAATACCTTGTTAAGAATATACAAAGTTGACTTAAAAGGTCATACAATGGTCGCACAAAGTGTACTCACAAAATTAATTTGGTGCTATGCACAATGCGTTACAGATTCTCACGTGGCCTATTGTCATAAGCATCTATGGCTACTGAATTTTAACAATATGACGTAAACTCCATTGTTTTTGTTCAACCATGTATCACCATTGCATTAACGATGACGTCCTATTCAACTATAATTATGTTGATAGATTTTGACAAAACAATGGAATGGTTCGAGACAAGAATTGTTATTAAATTATTCATTTCCTTCCCTCCTATATTTGAACAATATATAATTCTTATCTGCGTGTATATGTAAACTCCTCTTAAGCAGGTGAACCGATTTAGTTGACATTTTCTGTCTTCAGGTAGATTTGAGAGTGGTTTAAATTGACATTAAAATCCGATAAATAACGAATTTCTCCAAATCTTCACGCGTCATTCCCATAGGGATAAGCATAGACCACGTCCCACCACTAGCCACGATCCTTACATATCTCTTTCGCTTCTATTATTCTCATTAAACCTTTAATATGTCCTGGATTTGGCCCAGAGACGTTCGCCTTGGTCTTACTGTTCCGAATTTCCTATTCACTCTTGACTCATAAATCCTTTTTGTCAGTCTCCTTTCATTCATTCTCTCTACGTATCCAAACCATCTAAGCATACCTTTCTCAATTTTAGTCTCTACATCTTCTTTTATACTACAACGTTCACTATTTTTTACATTGTCACTCAGTTTCAATCCACTCATACTTCTTAACGCTCCAAAATGTCCACGGGATCAGTAAGTACGAGGGTGACGCTGTTGGAGACAGCTAGTATGTAACATATATATAATTACTCGTAGAAATTTTCAATCGGTCATAAAATCTTTATGGCTGCTATGTTTTATTTTAATACATTAATTATATTTATTTTACAAAATAATGTAAACGCCATCTTGCAAAGTAAATGGCCCAGTGGACTATTTTTTTATTTCAGATACCTCTTTGTTGTATCTAATACTGGAAAATTAAATAGTTGATATGTATATTTATTAACTACATTAAAAATGCTGATTGATGCTGATATATATGATCCTATATGATGCTATATATATATGTATATATAATTTATTTAAATGATATAAACATTTTTTTATTTATGACACTTATTTATTTTATTTCATTTCATAAATATTAGGAAGTTTTACAGATATACTGTTAACACGTACTCGTACAATAACTTATTGCATAGACTCAAATAAATAATATATATTTATCAAGTTTGCTTCACCAAATTACATGTATTAATTTTCACAGACAGTCGTGAACTGTCCGTGAAAAAGTATAATAATCCATAAACAGAAATCCCTAATTAGATAAATTACTTGCAAAGGTTACGCTAAAGTAAAAAGTCTGAAGTCAGATCTAAGTTAAGTATTAAGGTTGCGAAACTTTGCAATGTAACCAATTGAATAAAGTTCCTTTTAGCAATATCCTCTTAAGTTTTATAACCCAGCCTTTAAAGTGTGTACTTTAAATATAATAAAAAAACGTTTTCAACTCTCCCTTAACCCTTTCTTTCTTGTAACACAGAAAATAATTAAAATAATTTGAAACCTTTCTCTTTTTTTAGTTCCTCTTTTCTTTCATTAAAAGTTTAAAAGCTGTAATATTTTTTTTCTTTAACTTTTAAGTAATTATCCAAATATTATATCCAATAATCAATACTTTATTAATAATCTATATCAATAATCTATTTAAAAATCTAACGATTGGATATTTTAATTATTATAGCTAATAAGGGCAAGCGTTATTTAATTTACACTATTAGCTCTCCTACTTTATACTCTCCTAATATATATGGTACATTGTTAAAATTTTCAATCGTTAATGATATACTAGTAGTAGCTGACACTTAATTTGCATTGAACGAATTAATTATTAATTAATAGTCACATTTATAATACTTCTCTATTACATTGACAGTTTATTATAATAGCTATCGATTACAGTAAATGATAAAATAATAAATTCCTATTATTAGCTCACGTATATGTCTATACCTTGTAGAAATTTACAATTATTACTAAATAATAACACTTAATGTTAATACAGTTTTTTCAAATATTTGTACATTAATTTATCGAAAAATTGTACAGCACCATCTATTGAAAGCTCACGTAAAGTGTAATGAACAAATGACGTAGGAATTGAGTTCAACTGATTTATACATTACTTGTTTTGTTTTGCAAATGATTCCGAAAACCCTTAAGATAATTTATTTCATTCTAGGTAAATACATTGTAATTATGTGGTTATGCCATTAACCTTTTTATTTTCCTAATTAGTAACGAAGAAGCCGCACGAGCTCGGTAACCAAAGTATTTCGGGCAAGGCCGGTTGTGATCGATGTTTGACCACACCATCTCTTACGTAAATTACACTTATACCGAGTTGACCGAAATGTGGTCGCCTTGTTTGCAGTTTCTTTTTCCTTATATTTACTTTTTTAATGTGTTAATACGAACGTCCTTCTTACATGTTTGTGAGACTTAAGCCTCAAGTAATCCATCCGAGAAGGTCAGGACGTTACTATTTTCAAATACACAATCAGTTGTATCTACTTTACTAAAGATCTTATACATTCGACAATATTTCAACAATAAAACATTTTACATTTTTTTTTGCTTGTGTAGAAAGTACACATTCCAGAAGTGAAAATTCTTTGGCAAACTAATTTTTAAGTTTTATTTATATGTATAACATATATAAAACTTTAGATTTTCGAAACTTGAGGGAGGGAAAAGGGAGACATGTTAGGAATTTAATGAATTTAATTGTCATTTAAATATTCAGTGTCATAAATTAATACAAATAATTTATTGAAATCTCAAATTGTAAATAAAAATGCCAAGTGATTTTTGTCAATAATAGAAATTATTAATTTAGTATTGTTTTTGAATTTAAAATTTGGAAAAAAGAATTTATGATTTTTTTTATATTTGATGTAGAATAGTATATTAAATTATTAAATGACGAGTGGAAAATTAAAATGCCACATGTTTGTAAATATTAAAACTATCTAACCTTCAAACGAATTGGCATAAAAACGCTGCACATCTTCGTGACACTAATCACGCGTTTTATCAGTAAAAAATTTACCCTCATGAGCCTAAAGAAATTTCACAGTATCCCATATATATTAAACTAACTAATTAATCAAGCAACTTCATATCGCGTTAAAAAATAGGGGATGGGGGTAAGTGCAAAAAAAAGTTATTTGGAAGAATGTCCCAAATAACTTTCTGAGAATGTCAGACCTATAAAAGATATATCAAAAATCAGCCTAGCTGTTTTGGAGAAGTTCGATAATAAACTTTATGTATCGGATAAATATAGTAATTTATTTCAATAAAATAAAGTAGGAGTGGCGTAATTCGGTGATGACAGAGAAACATTTAACAAGAATAAGAAGAAGCTACAAAATCATAAATATGTTGAAAATGAAAGCTATACCGTACTAAATATAATATATAGATTACGAAATTGTGCAACAAGTATTTCATTTTTTTCTGTTATATATACTTTATTACGTTATGCACTAAGATTTACAGGACAAAAAAAACAAGAATTTATCTAATGACACCCATTGCAAAGATCGCGAAATAATCAATCAAAAGTTTCGCAATAACAGATGTATGTTGATGAACGAATTAAAAATTATATCGTTTACTAAGTGACAAATTGCGAAACGAAAATAAATTCTACCTCACATCAAGATTATATAAAATATGAATTCAAGGTGTATTATAAAGTCGTGACAAAGCACATAATGGTACAGAGTATCGAAGATCCATTAAGCTAATGAGTAATTATAGGTGCTTTGAGCCGGTGATTGCTCGCAAATGGTGCATACTGCCGCAGGTCCCGGTTAAAGAACGAAGGCCGCCTTACGCAATTCAATAGACATAAAATCTTTGGCGCCAAAAATGTTCAGCTCACAATTTAATTGGTCTTAAAATGAACACTTAAATTATGATTACATGTGCAGTAAAAAGGATCATTACAGCGAGTGAAATATTAATGATAACAAACAAACGAAGGTCAATTGTTATGCAGATTCTTTTGATTAAATTAAAAACATACAGCAACATATACTTTGCATAGAGATATATTGTAATATCGTTGCTTTGAAAGAATAGTGACACACTTTTAAAACAGCAATTAATATGTAAGTAAGTAAAGTAAGTAAGTAGCAGCCCATTAACGTCCCACTGCTGGGCACAGGCCTCATCACTCCGAGGAGCGAGGGCTTTTAGAGCATAGATCCACCACGCTGCTGCACTGCGGATTGGCAGGCATAGTACACAAGTGCACTCTCTATTCCTTCACTCTCATAGTCCGATGTGACGGGAATCCGACACGATCGGAGAGAGATCAGGCGTAGGACCGACGGCTTAACGTGCTCTCCGAGGCACGGGGCTGGATCACACCGCCTACTTCCCAACTTCGGGTAAATATTGAGAAAAGCTTAATACAAAACTCAATATCGATTTTTTAATTGGCCCGACGCGGGACTCGAACCCAGGACCTCATGTCTGTAGTCGAACATGCTAACCACTAGACCAATAAATATGTACAATGTTTAAATCAACCAACAACATATTTACATTTTGTGGTATTACAATGTTATTATTGATATGTACAGGAAAATATGTACAGAGCAGTGGTAATGTTAAAATTTAAAAACCTATACAATAAATTGTAAAAATTCGCTTATAGTTGTTATTTTGGTATTTAAGTACATAATGTCGTCAATAGAACAAGAACACCATATATACTAATTCAATGAATCAAAAAATTCTAGCTATCATTTCGTACCGCATTGTAATGTGGATCTGCTTCTACAAAAATAAAATTTTCCAGAAAGTAGTAAACTGACTTAATCTCTATATATCTGTTGTACTTTAATTATACTTGCGGCTTCATATATGGTGAAGTAGTTATTATTATTATTAACACTGAACCAAATAATAATAATTCCTATCCAGATCATTTCAATTAAATCAAAATTGAAGAGTAAGAAATATTTTCCGATTTTCATAGAGAAATCGTATTAAATGGTATAAAGGACTGGTATATTGAAATGCTATTATTTGGTTGTTATCAAAATGGAATGGAAACCAAAATATTTTTTTATAAAAGTAGGTTTAACAAGCTCTTTTGAATCATCAAGCCTGCAACATACAGATACATATATGTAAGGCAATACATAAGTAACACAGCAAACTTGCATCATGTTGAATGTAATACCAACTCAACGTAGACATAGTAGCGGCTATCAGCTAGTACGTTGTATAAATACACGATAAAACGTACGCGGATGTTCCATTTATAATTTGCCTGACTGTTAATAATCATTGGAAACTTTCTCAGAGAAACAGTATTGGGAAATTCGCAGTGAGACCGCATTCATAAGGCGTCTGTATCGAATTAAAATGAACGTCGTAAATGCCATTGCACACAATCTTCGACACGTATTTGATTGTTGAATACTGAAGCAGCAATCCCGACTTCATTTTCTGAGTCATAGTTAAATAAAGCTTAGGTATCTACTAGCGTGTCCAAAGTACGTATACAGATACAATTATTAAATTAAATTATTATAAGGTAAGTACAATATCAAAATCTTTTTATTCCGATAATGTCATCTTATGGATCGTCATCATATGTTAGTTTAATAATGTACCTGTTCGATAATACTAATTGACCAGAAGAAATCGATGATAAAGCTTTATTGCTTTCTATAATTAATAATTTTCACAAAATATCATTCATTAAGATCGTCGATTACAGTAAACTTTAAATAATTTATTAAATGCCTGCTATGTACTTTATAAAATTTTTCAATCGTAAATAAAATACTTTTCTATACGACCAAATTCAATAGTGAATATAAACTTTTTTTTGCGAAAATATTTACTACGCCATCAATTGTAAGTTCAGTAAAAAAGTTTATTTCTATACAATGATGATATTCCGTAATGAGTTTAAGAAATGCGAGATGGCGTAGGAACTGACTTTAACTTTTTTTATATTCCTTATCATCATCTTTCGTTTATTCCACTGTACAGACTTTGCATCCTGTTGGCACATAACTAGCATTCTCACGGTTTACTAAAGGTTAGCTGCAGAATACACAACAGGGTGTTATGTCAATACCAGTTAATAGATTTCGAGATAAATTCCAGCACAGGCAATATTTATGTGTTGAATATAAATTGGTGTTATTTTTTGCTACATACAATTTATAAGCGGCTTCCGAAACTTTAATTACCTTGGCAGATTACTATCAATCATTGCTCACGTCATTAGATTATTTCAAATTATGTATCTGAACACTAATTATACAGATTATATAACTAAATTATTTGTCACAGCTGATATAAAATGGTTATAGAATTCATTTTAAAAATATGTAGAATACACTTTTAATGGTATATAGTTTTTTTTATATATATTTTTCATTTCTACTATTAGGTCACACTCTCCTTTGATGTAATACTATTCAAAATATCATTTGTAAATTAATTACTTTTTATTTATACACTCTAAATCAAATATGTATATGTCGGAGTGCAATAGTCTGTGGAACGCTGGCGCCTTCTGTCTATCGGCGTAGGGCAGAGTCAATAGTGACAATCCACTCCGCGTCTCTCGGCAGTTCTCTAGTGACGGTCCGGCAGAGCGGTCGACTAAAAAAGCATCAAATTAACTGAACAAAAGTAGGGAATATTTTTTTCCTCGTCGGGAAATCCTCATTGATACCCGCAACGCCACGGAGGAAAGGCGTCACGGGTTATACTGGACTTTTACCGGCTAAAACCCGACGGTGCTCCTCCTTACGTTCTTTGGCGAAAAAACGGAATGGAAATACATCCGCAATTTCGTCAACCATATGCCCACAAGGCTCCGTCCATCTCTCTCACATGCACCGCCGCCTCCTTCTGCCTTATCACGTCCTCGCAAACGAGACCATAGCATTACAGCTGGCTTTTCTGCCCACCATGGCTCTAACTAGAGCAGGCAGAGAGAGGATGTCTCCGACAACTATCACGAGTTCTGATTGGTTATATTACGTCGACTAAATACTACTCGTATATAAGTAGTACTCGTATTCAATATAAATAGCTGAGGCAATCAAATACAATATTTTATTATTTAATCTAATGTTGAATGCAAGGACCTCGCCAAAAATTAAAACAACAACCGTCTCTTTGTATAAAAAATGTAATAAAATACTCGAAGTCTATTACTGTTTCAACTTGCCTTATTTATTGAGCTATATATTATCATATTAAATATCAACAAAATGTCAAATATCATGGAAACTACGTAAAATGAAGTCGTCAAAATACAACATAAGAACTGAAGATATTCCGCGTTTAAAAATTTACGTTGGCGTAAAATATAAATAAAATATATTCTTTAGATTTGATATAGCTGTGAATTAGTTATAATATTACAAAGACTAACGAATATGCTATTATATAGTATCTCATGTCCGGCATGTCTTGCAATGCCGTCACATGAAAGACATATTGCAGAAAGATTCAAATAACACTTTACCTGAAATTCGTCTTTAATAACTAAATGTGATGAAAAATAAAGATACATGAATCTCAATTCCTACTATTAGTTCACACTCGCCTATATTTTGTTCCAATTCAATCGTTAATAAAGTAATAAAGTACATTTTATACATCCACTCAAGTTTAATTACATTTCTTTTAAACTTTTACTGGATGTTAAAACAGTTAAAGTTAATACAGTTTATTGAAATATTAAATCATTAATTGTCAAAGTCAAAATATCTTTATTCAAGTAGGCCTATTACAACACATTTAAAATGAACGTAGTTAAATATCGTATTTTTTAATATAACATGTAAATGAATGACTGATGATAACATTAAAAAAAGGTTTAAACCTAAAGTTACGAGGGTTCCTCCGCAACCTGGTCTGAGAAAAGCCCACAACAAATTCAGGCAGGTGTACGTTTTTTTTGTCATCATCATTAGAATATATATTTTTAATTTATTCTATATTAAAATATATATAGAGGTATTCATTCATCAATAAAATTAAATTGTACAGCGTTATCTATTGGAAGCTCACGTACTTATTAGTTTTTTTTTTCTATGCAATGAGTTTAAGAAAATACTACATAGCTAGTAATTGACTTTAATTTTCTTATAAAACTGTTATCTACATATTAAAACGAGAAGCAAAAACTTTGTACACTTTTTTTAGTGGAGTGAAAAATGGTAATACTTTTTTTTAATTATGCATAAAAAATATATTAAATCAATAAATAAAACATTACACACACTATGTATTTGACAAACACGCGTATTATTTTGTTGTTGTCTGTGGTCAAATCTACTATAGATAATTATTGTTGGCCAAGGACATTGCAAACGACGAAAGAGTTTTTACTAACAACATCGTTTACAGAAGTTCAGTATTATTAAATACGTTACCGCATGGTTTTTTTTCTTTAAATAAAAAACGATGTTATTAAAACTTTTTGGTTCTTTTATTATTTAAATTTCATAGAAAGAATAGCCAAATTAACAGTGTAGCCCTTGCGAAATCTGTGATAATAGAAGTGTGATATTTGACAGTAGAACCGTAATAATGTTGAAACTTATAATTTAAATTAATTATGTTCGAATATCGGCCACTAGTATAAAATAATGAAATTGAGGCCTAAAAACAGCTTTTAAACAGTCCATAAGTAAGTCATAATCAAATTTTTGAAAGGTCTATTATATTGAAAGTAGGCTACGAGGCTGGGTGTCGATCTAAATCTAGGTCTAATTGGTCGCTTTTGTCCAGACTACATCGAAAATGTTGCAACAGTTTTTCGTAACTGAAAGCTGAGTCAAACGCGGTACTTGAATGTGCAGCTGCACTTTATCGGCTCATACAGTATAATTACTTGCGAATTCAGAATTGACGCGTAAGAAATCATTTATAAGAAGTGTAATCACTTACAAAATCAATTTGGCCGCGAAAGGATATTTATAAGTAATAAATATTAAATAAAATTACAAGTATATTATGTTTGCTCTCCCTGATATTATATTATAATGACTTGGCCTTTTTGATAGGGTACTTTTTTCGCTGGAAAATGCTTTTATACGCATACCCCGACCTAAGTGGATAAGGAGTGTGTAACTTGGCGAGGGAAGAAGTCTGGTATTACCCAGTAACTCAGCGTAACCCTCATCATCCGTAAATGAGACATCAAAGGATCAGATTGCAAATTACTCCCCGGATGCGTCAGACTGGCTATTCCCAAAGGAGTAGGTGCATAAACAAGCGTCTTCTAGTATTCCATCTCTTTCGGCGAAGAGAGGGAGCATCTACTTACTCTACATACTCCCTCTCTCGCTCGTGAGCCTCCTTTAACGTACTAACAAGTCCAAAACATTCAAGTAAAACTTCTTTAGGCGAATGAGGGTAAAATTTTTACGGATGAAACGCGTGACTAACGTCGTCACGAAAATGTGAAGCGTTTTTTAGACTGATTCGTTTGAAGATGAGGTAGTTTTAATATTTACAAACAATAATTTTACGTCATTTAATATATTATTTTTCATATAATATAAAACAAAAACATTTCATAAATTCTCTTTTCTAAATTTTAAATTCAAAAACAAAAATTAATAATTTCTCTTATTGACAAAAAACACGTGGCATTTTTATCTACAATTTGTCATTTGAGACTTCAGTATTTTATTTGTTTTAATTTTAAGAACAATTAAATTCATTAATTTCCTACGTATCTTCCTTTTTCCCTCCCTCTAAGTCTAGCAAATCTAAATTGTATAAATATAAACAAGACGTACCTTTTTTACGGCTTTAGTTAGGATTTGCTTGTAATATCACCTGATGGTAAGTGATGATACAGTCTAAGATGGTAGCGTGCTAACCTAGTAAGAAGTTACTACACAGCTTCCTGACGGAATGCAAATTGCGAGTACGGTGGTGACCAGCTGCTACAAGCGACGACTCTTAAGTGAGACTACAGTCAAGCGCCATACTGTCCCTTTAATAAAAGCCTATTTAGTGGGTGGCATATGATACTCGTACAGGTTTTCATATATTAATTAAATAATACTATATTTTTCTGCATTGATATGTCGTATTGTTTGAAATGGTAATTAAATGAACGCTTTAATTAAAACTTGTTTTTCGTTTGACCAACTGTTATAATTATTTTGACGGCCTCGCTGGCGCAGTAGTGCCAGTATTCGCTTTGCTAGCAGAGGTCCCGGGTTCGATCCCCAATAGGACGAATGTAGGAAATTGTATTTTCTGAATTGTCTGAGTCTGGATTGGTGGCTTCAGCTGTGGCTAGCTACCACCCTACCAGCAAACATGTACCACCAAATAAAAAGATTAGTTTTCCGCTACAATGCTGTGTAGAAACCATTAGGGGTATATCGAATCTTATCAGATTAGCGCGCGTCCAACTTAAACTCAATCATCACTTGCCATCAGGTGAGGTCACAGTCAAGCGCTAAATCTTTCAGTGATAAAAAAAATATCGGTTTTTTAAGTTTCAAATCCTACTAAGATCACACTCTCTTAAATTTTTTTAATCGTTAATTAAAGACATTTCTATTCAACAAAAAAGTTTTAAACTTTTCTTAAAAGTTAATAAAAGTTACAGTTAAGTAAATTTAATTTGCGAAAGATTGTACAGCGCCATCTTATGATAGTTCGTCTAAAAGGTTTAAAGATTTTTTTCTATGTTATGAGTAATATTAATTCGTGCTAGATGGCATAGGAAATGTGTTTAATTTTATATTATTTTGTTTACAGGTCACACGTCAAGACCGATTTCATGTGATTTCTGGCTGCTGTGAATATATCAAAGTGATAATAATGCGGTGATTGTACACAGTTATAATTGTGTTTGTGCAATGGATAGTTAGCTATTGTAAACCTTGCTTAGTACGTGGAAATGAAAAGAGAAAAGTATAAGGAGACACGCTTTAGATTCCGGTAAGTTCTTTTTTTATTACCTTTCTATTGGTACTCATACGAAATTTATATCGTACCCATATATTTGTTAACTAGCAGTTACCCACAGAGTGACTCAGATATTTCCCAATCCAGTTGGAATATGGGAAAATCTGCTGCGCCTACATCTCGAAAGGAGTCATTGTTTAAAAGTCATAATACTAATAAACAGAGTCTTTATTATGTATTCATATAGTATCAAAATTGACAATACATATAGTTATAATGATGTATACCTTATTGTTTATAAAGTATTGATAGTATTTTTGAAGTGAAACTTCTTTAGGCGCATGAGAGTCCTATTTTACGGATGGAATGCGTGATTAGCGTCACGAAGATTTGCAGCGTTTTTTGTGCTAATTCGTTTGAATATTATTTAATATTTAAAGATAACATGTCGCATTTTAATTTTCCACACGTGATTTAATAATTTAATATACTATTTTTCATAAAATAAAAATATTTCATAATAAAGAGAATTTCCCTTTTCTAAATTTAAAATTCAGAAACAAAATTTAATTAATAATTTCTAATATTGAAAAAACACGTGGAATTTTATTTACAATTCGTCATTTGAGATTTCAATAAAAGTATTTGTATTAGTTTTTGACAATTAATATTTTAATGACAATTAAATTCATATCTTCCTTTTTCCCTCCCTCTAAGTAACGGAAGTCTAAAACTTTAGATTTGAAAATTAGTTTGCCAAAGAAGTTTCACTTCTAACATGTGTACTTTGTAGGCTCACCAAAAGTTGAAACAATATATTAAAATTACCAAAAGTTGTAACGACACTTTATATATATTAGGTCAACAATACCAAAGTGGCGTGAGTGCGTTTTTTGATATATTAGGCCACCAACAATACCAAAGTAGCGTAAGTGCGATATTTTATATTTTGGAACGATTTTTATTATTTATTTAGTCTTTGTATTATGGCTACACAGTGTCTAATGTATAGCCATTTTTAGTCCTATCCGGTATCCCACGTTATCAAACGTTTTTTATATTAAACAATACGTCAAAATATAGCACTGACGCGTTTATGATACTCTCGCTCTTTTAGTTAACGAAAACCGACTTTATAACAAACTCCTAGAAAACGTACTTGAGATGACACAACAAATTCAAATGCTTTGTTGAAAGAAAATAAATAGAAACATCTTACTACAATTTGAAAGGTCACTTAGACCATAAATAAGCGTGGGAGTGAATGAATTGATCATATTTAAATATAATAATGTAATTATATTGTATAACATAATAAATAAATGGTATATTTGTATAACATAATGTAATAATGATAGTAAAACAAGATACCCTACTGAGTTTGTTGTGAGCTCTTCTCAGGGCAGGGCGCGAAGGAATTAACCTCGTAACCTTAGATTGGAAGTCATTTGTAATATCATTATCAGTCGCACGTTGGAATTTATGTGTGAAAGTATGACGTTTCCAATGTGCTGTAAAGGCCTACTTGAAAAAATAATGTTTGAATTTGAATCTACTCTAACGTTACAGAGCAGAGTGTGACTGCACAATCTCACCCAATGCTCACAAAATACACGACTCCTTTGCGCCTAAAGAAGTTTTCACTTCAAAAATGTTTCATTGTCACTTCACAAATCGTATTGTATAATATTGGTAAATAGTTAGGAGATAACGCTATGCAATAATAGGTGTGAAGGCGTGTCAGGCTGTGCGTTTCATAATAAAATAAGTTACACTCATATTTAAACACGACATATAAGTAGTCTCTACACAGGTTATTACATCACAACCGAATGTATCGCTTAACAACGGGCCCATAACTAATTGTGGTAGCCCAATGTTAAGAAACAACGGAGACAAAAGCTAACGTACAAAAAATTACATCAACAAACTGTCTTTGTCTCTACAGAACCGCGATGTCAAGAGAAAAAACCTAACTACACATATTAACGATTTTAAATCATATAAGATAATGTACCCGCGAGTTTATTGCGTAATATTACATTGTGTTGGTAAGTTAAAATCTTTTAAATGTTTGAAGTATTTTAAAATACGAAAAGTAGGAAATTATTTTGTGGCTTCATATGACGTTTGATATAAGAGGTGAATAAAATATCATTAATAAGTTATGAAAAGTACAGGCTAGTGTCACAACTCTTGCTCTAGCTCTAGTCTCTATTATATGAGTACTTGTTTCTGGGTAAAAGCCCCGGCTTCGATTCCCGTTCGACCTGGATTGGTAGGAGAATTCTGTTACAAATTATTACTTATGTTAATTAAATATAATATATATTATATGATATTGTTATGATGATGGTAAAAAAAAAAATACAAAATACTCGACTGACTGACTGACTTTCTTGTGGGCTCTTCTCAGGACTGGCCGCGAAGAAACCCTTTTCTTTAATACCATCATCAGTCGTACATTNTGATGATGGTAAAAAAAAAATACAAAATACTCGACTGACTGACTGACTTTCTTGTGGGCTCTTCTCAGGACTGGCCGCGAAGAAACCCTTTTCTTTAATACCATCATCAGTCGTACATTAGAATTAGTTGGTGGAGAAAAATATATTTGAGGATACAAAAGTGCTATAAAAGGGCCTTTTCTTATCGCTGGGGTATGCCATTGACGCACTAACCCTGACCGATAACCAGTCAGGAGTGTGGGACTCGGTAATGGAAGGTCTCGCAATACTCACTAAATCCCAGCGGAACCCTCTTCATCCATTAATGAGGCACCCGGTGTTCAGCTTTCGCATTCTTCCCCGGTGTCCAGGATGAGTCCGACGAAGGATGCTGTAATAAGGCCTACTTGAATAAAGATTTTTTTGGCTTTGACTTTGAAATAGTTACAATATCGGTCTAAGAAGCGAATTCCAAGCGCAATAATGACTCTCTATTATTTAGATCTATAGCAGATCTATAACCCAAAATTATACTATGAAAATTTCGGTTTTGGTTTAAAACTGGACAATTGTTAGGTTTAATATCAGTCAAAACTAAACTCGAGAATTCGTTCTATACATTATTAAATGTTCCCAGCGATGTTATCCTCGTAACTTCTGATGCTATTTAATATAGAAAAATCGTTTCATAGAGAGTGTGTATATAACAAATTTCAAATCAATCGGGCGTTTAGTTTTAGAAGTCCCATGATAACGGATCGTTTTACTAGCTAAAATAATATTTGCATTATTACCTTAGTTTTAAAGCCTATAATGGATTTATATAAATACTAGCTGTCCCCGGAGGAATCACTCAAGTAGTTCATGATTTCATCTCCACGAGATGGGTAAACTCGTTATTTATCTCATCGAATCGTTAATCAGAATGCATCTTAAGTAACACAAAAAAATTCAACAAAATCGGTCCAGTCGTTTAGGAGGAATTCGGTGACATACACATGCGCATAAGAATTATATATATAATTCTTATGCGCATGTGTATGTTACTGAAAATATAAATATGAATCATACTCTAGGCCTCTATTAATAACCTCTACAAGAAGTAAAGTTCTAATTGAATCACCTATAGTTGTAATTAAATATTGCACTTTAACAAAAACATTTAAATATTTAATATATTTAAATGAATATTTATAATGTATTAGTAAACAAACAAAAACTACTAATAAAATATGTGCTAATGAGATTATCTTTAACACATAATATATGAATATAGCTATCGTGATAAGCATATAAAGCTTGTAGTAAGTGCTGAACAGTGTATAAAAACTAAATTGTACATAAATCAGTTCTAAGACTTCGTAATTAGACATAAAAAGATGCACGTGCGGATTTCGGTACTTATTACAAAAACCGCACTTAATTTGGAACACAATGTTTAATCATCAACATTGCGCTAACCTCTATTCTTCGCTATTC
Source organism: Elymnias hypermnestra (assembly GCA_015832385.1). NCBI lineage: Eukaryota > Metazoa > Arthropoda > Insecta > Lepidoptera > Nymphalidae > Elymnias > Elymnias hypermnestra. The sequence continues at coordinate 829,645 of JACTOM010000023.1, forward strand.
TCACAGCATTAGGCAAATAAGAGGCAACAAAAGGTACAGTAATTTGTCAAAAAACTATGGACCAATACATTGAACAGCTGATTTCATGGTGATCTAATGGAGCTGATGACGTAAATTCGCAAGTCGCCAGTGAAAGCGGTAATGACTGACTTTGAACTGTTGCGACTCGGAGGCGTCTTTCTCGTCAGCTAAACAATAATCTAAGCGTGGTTAGATGTGTTATTTAAAATAACTGAAATATTACAAATTTACACCTGCGATATCGTATTATTTATTTCAATAAAGATAAATAATCCGTAGTTTTCAAAAGGTTTCGCTTTCGAATTTGCTATGTGTTAAATTTACATCTAAAGTCTTCAATTGATCGTTATTTTACAATGTTATTATATTACATAATATGATGTTTCAACTCATATAAAATATGATACTTCATCTACGCAAAAACTTTACATTTTTCGTTAAAATTAATTCAACGTTTCATTTTTCCCTATCTATTACATTTGCATCAAATATATGTTATACTTTTTGTTTAAGCGCATCTTCTCAATAAAAGAAAAAGTTTTATAGGGGCTTTTTAATACGAAAACTTAAAGAAAGAGTATTTCTATGTAAATATTGCTACTTAAAGTAGGACAGTTTCGAAGTTAAAGAACAGATCGATAATTATTATAGTATTTATTAATAGACTCTCGAATCTCTCTCTCATCAAACAAAACAACGAAGTACGTATATTGTTTTAGAGAAAAATCATATAAGAAGATAATTTATAAAATTGCTAGTTATCGTGGTGGATTTCCTTCTTCCCACATTAAGTAAAAGGTACAATAACCTGTGGGACTTAAACTTATGAATAAGTTGAATCAAGTTTTACGAAATATTTCAGCAAACATATAATGTCATTTTAATGACATCAATAATTATAACGTATAATATTTCATAATTTAGATCATAGTTAGATAAAATAATATATACGGCATGAAATATAAGGTGGGCAAAAAAGTTCGTGCGCTTTTATAAGGGGTTATTTTTCGTAGATTTATAAGCTGATATTAAGAAATATCATTATCATCATCATTGTAAATATTCATAAAATAAACAAGCAAGAATTATTTGCAATTGACACGACCATACTTTACCAAACTTTTATTTAAAGCAAACAAACTTATCTAACACATTTAATGATACATCTTAATATCAGCTATAATTTAGAGGTAGAAAATATTACCCTACCTTATCTGGCTTGCAATATACAGTTAATATAACTAAACAATAAATGAAAACCGCACGAACTTTTTTGTTTATTCCTGGTATATCAAAAAAGATTTGTCCTTTTTATGCATGATTAACCGGAAAAATCAACCTTATGACAAATATTTTTTTTTGTCCAGACGTGTTATTTGTTTGCCTTATAAATGGAAAATGCTTTATAAATTCATTAAAACCAGTAAAACTTTTCAATGACTAGTGCTAACAAAAATCACGATACGACTTTTATACACGTAATAACTATTATCGCAATTTAAAAATAGGGGTAGTTAGAAGCGCGAAAATGTTACGGATGTGTGTACTTTTGTATGCTGTATCATAAAAAAAACAAAAACAATTTTTTTTGTCTAAAAAGAAGTTTAGGGGTGGATCATTAGATTTAGATCAGTTTAGTTAGATGTTGTCCGATTTTCCACCCTAGCCGATATACACCCTAAGATTCACGAAAATCGGTCGAGCCGTCTTGGAGGCGTTCAACTTTTAAAATCGTGACACGAGAATTTTATAAATCAGACTAGCTGACCGAGCAAATGTTTTCTTGACATATAATAACTATTAAAGAAAGGTGAAAATTTAGGCTTGTATGTATTATATAAAGTGTGTGTGTGTGTGTGTGTGTGTGTGTACTTATGTACACGTTAGAAGTCATAGGCGTAGCAAGATAAAAATCTTTTCAAACAATGATTTGCGTAAGCTTTGTCTCGGAACTTTTAAATTGTCAGTCATTATCATTGGATAGCACGAATTTTAGCGAAATTATTTAATGTCTTATTGAAATACACGCTTGATTGCATAAAAAAAATGCAAAAATAATGTATAAGCAAAAGTTTGTATCTTCGAAATTTTAACCACAAATCCACGACATCGTTTTGTTGCTTGTCAAAGCAAATACATTCATCATTCGTTTACTAAGGCAAAGGTCAAAGATTGTAAAATAATAAACATAAACTAGCTTTCATTGGATATAAATTAGTTTATAATCTGTTGTCTATAGTTGAGTCTGAAAGTTATAATTTTGATAAGAATGTCACGTTGATGTTTTCAACGTCACAATATAACAAATAATATAATAAAATAATTAAGGTATTATATAATTATAAGATATTAAAAAGAACTAAAATGTTGACTATAGCTAACTTCAGGGTGTCGGTTTTTGGTGACGGTGTATATTTCTCTAAAGCGCAAAAAGAAGTATAACTTTAATAAAAACAAAAAAAAATGAACATTTACGAGAGGATCATCGTGAACATTTAGGAGGATGAAAAATAGATGTCCGATTCTCCACCCCAGCTGATACGCACGCTAAGATTCACGAAAATCGGTTGAAACACCGCGACATAAGAATATTATATATTAAATAAAACCTATAAGTCATGCCGTCATTAACAAACAATTTAATCGAACAATTTTAGAATAGAATAGAATATACTTTATTGTACACCACAAACATTATACAAGTAATACATGAAACAAAACTTAGCGAGTAGTACAAATAGGCGACCTTGTCGCTTATTAGTGATTTCTACCAGGCAACCTTAGGGTTAGAGAGATTATTTAAAGTAAGAAGGTAAAGTGGTGGTTCTTTAAAAAATATACACATACATAAAATTCGTAAAATATATAGATTATCATTTAAATAATAATATATATATTTATGCTAGTTTATGTATGTATACTATTTATATATTAATACTATTTGTATATGTATTATATATAAATTTAATATATTTATTTATAATTTTGACTGATTTTGGTTTTTCAATTTGATTGTGTAATTAAGATAACTACTTATTTTATATGATATCAATTTTGCGCAATTCCCCGCGTTCCATTTCATAAATTCCCTTCGCCAAGGGTTGCCTGTAAGAGATTGCTTACAGCAATAAGTTAATCTGTATAATGTATTTTTCAAACTTGTATTATTTAAAAATGTGTGCAATAAAGATACATAAATAAAATAAAAAAAATTATCTTTAGTTTTATCTTGAACATTATGATTAAGTTTTATAATTTATGTATGAATTAATAATACTCAACATATATTTATTCATATGATTGTATGTATATTATGTATTGATTTATAAATCAATACATAATATACATACAACGTTATTCAGACTTCATTCCCAATTCAATTAGAAGGTTATAACATAAGCGAATAACATAACTGTGGCCACGTGGTCTGTGTTATATTTTTGTGTTACGGTTATAGGCTACGGTCGGTTAACTCAGTGAAAGTGTCAACAGCCGGTCACTTAATGTCGCTCAGCAGGTATTCTGTTGAGATGACTTTTATTTTCTAATGATATATTTCTACTCTTTGTAGCGCATTGTAATAATACATTAATCTTCTGCTGGGGAAATGCCCTCTTCACAGTCGCGGAGATTTTAAACGACACGCTACGAAACTTATTGGATGTTTAGACGTGTGATGGTCTATGTCTTGGAGGATTCTTGTTCAAAAAACACGGGTTGAATCACCCAATCCACAACTAAGTTCTTATGCTTGCAATGTGCTTTTCTATTAAAACATCGTGACGAAATCTGTATATCCTCGGAGTAATTCTGGGATACATGTAGCCTGCAAGACAGTCTCTATACTTTAAAACCTTCTCTTTTATTACTGGGAAGGCCTGTGCCGAGCCTTGGGATGTTAATAGGCATTATAATAGGCATAATTCGCTGCTTAAGATAAATAATAACTACACGATCGAAAATCACACAGTAGAGAAGAAATCAAACCAGTTAATATTTTTTAAATGCCTCTATAAATGAAAATACCACCAACGCTGTAATGCCACAACGAAATAAGTAAGTAGAATTTAGTATTTTTTTAACATTCCTGTCTCTCCATCGGTTTTAAAATGATTTTTTTATTTCATCACTATTACTTCAAATCAGCGGATTTTAATGATCAAGTGCCTAATATGTGCTTACATTTCCTTTTGGATGTTTAATTATATAAACATAAATTGACTAGACAATATACTAATATGCGTCTGTGTTCTGTGGCACGATATTAGGCAAAAGCATTGAGAGGTAATGTAGGGAGTGACTCAAGACACTTTAATCCAAAAAAGGTTTGTCCTCGAACCTAAAGACACGTCTCTTCTTAACTAAGACCTCGATTATATGGTGGCCTTGCCTGTGTGAAGATTCTTTTGAGTCCAAGTGCCTTATACAGGAAAAATTATTACTTTTGACATAGAATCTGATTCTTATCGAGTCCGCATTTAAATCATAAAATAGGTCATTTACCTTAAAGTTGGTTTGCAATCGAGTATAAACTTAGACCTCATAAAAAGGGTTTACATATGTCATGCCATTAATTTACGTCAACATTTAAAAACTTGAATAATATTATAGTCTGTTCTTTACGAATTTAGTTAATTGTATGAAAATAAAAAAATCAACTTTTAAATTATTCCACAAATAAGATATTTCGGTGTTTGAACAATTTGTTATTTTGTAACTAAGTACTTTTACTTATCGCTCTCCCGTGGAAACTTTCAGATAAAATATAGTCATAGTTTAATCATAGAGAACCTGTTTGCGACCAACAGAGTGCTTATTTAAATAGCCTTATAAGTAAAAATGAAAACTTCACGATCTTAAGGTTCTAAGGAGTCGATAATTTGTATGAATTTACATCAGCTTATGTAATCACCAAAGCATGTACTTTCCGCTTTCGATTTTCGGTGTGAGACGTTGACCGAGGATAATTGCCTCTGCTAAAAACCCGTATTACTAAATAAGTTAATTTAACTCCCTTTAAAAGATAAAGTAATAACCCTGTTAAAACGTTTACATACGTATATCTCTACCTAGGTCTTTCATCTAACAGCGTTAAGGTCCAAAAACTAGTTAACCGATTTTGATGACGTTTTTCTCCTTTCTAACTTGGAACATAAAGTAGAATTCGTTGTAATTGGTAATAATAAAAAAAAGTTTTCCAATTTTTATTGAAACCGATAGATCGTTAGATAATCATAAGTTCTGCTGTCAACTAAGTTACAAATAATTATGTATATTTTCGGTTATTATTATACATGTTTATCTCGTTAGTTATTTACAGTTGTAAAATATGTATATAAGTTAAAGCTCACAGTTAAATTGACATAGTACCTATACCGTATGTCATAAAATACTCTTCCATGTTAAAGGGCCTCTGGAAGAGATCACTTTTTAGAGATAAGGAGTCCTATGTACACCCAATATCTTTGTACTATGTTATGTTGTATAAATAAATAAATAAATAAAATAAGTATTAAATGCCGTGCTTTAGCTCACACAATTTAAGTTAATATACAGACGAAGTAACGCTGGTCAGTTAATGTATCTGTTTATACAAAACCCAAAAATTGCTTTTACATATCTTCGTAACAGATTTTGGGTCTACTCAACTGATGTACCCCAACCCAATATTATAGAAAAGGCAATAATGCCACAATAGTTTTAGACTACTAAACTCACTCGCACACTTATCTCAAAATATTTAAAACTTGTCGCTATTGCCTTGAAACCAAAGTAACTCCTTTCATAATTCTGGTGGTCACTAAGAACGGATTTCCTCTGATCCACATTGGGGATTGAAATACACGTGCGAAACCGCGGACAATAGCTTGTATGAAATAGTTAATTTGCAATAAAAAAATTCGTACAATGTAAAACTAATTATAACCATGATCGAGCAAGAAACAAGATGTTTAAATAAAATATTTTCTCTTCCCACAATGTAACGTACTTTCATTTTTTAAGAGCAAAACAAACGTAGCCCGCCATTTAATTTTGCCTAGGTAATGTGGGTAAACCATAAAATGTAAAATGTAACAGAACTCTAATAATTGTTAGAGCATTTTTAGAGTTGTTTAATTTTTTTACAATATTACACATCATTTAATAGAAAATCTGCTTAGATTCTTACCGGTTTCTTCTCAGTGGAATCAGCTTTTCTAACCGGTGGTAGCTTTGTTACCAACGAACATACTACTGACGATTGAAAAAAGCTATTGTGCTTATTGAATTGAGAATATTTTTATTTTGATCTAGACGACTTCGCAATCAGTTTATAGATAATAATGCGTATACACGATTCGCCAAGGACCGAGTTCTATGCCCGACTGAGCAATTTTAAGCCTTTTTAAATTAGGAACTATAAATAGCTCATTGCCACTAGTCTCAAGCAAAAGTAACTTTATTTTATGATGACTTATGTGCTTATCTTTTGTTATTTACTTAACTTTTCAATGGACAAAGACATCGTGACAACATGTCTATTCTGGGGGAGTACGGTTAGTTATTATCTTCTTTTTATTTCTTATTTCTCCAAACCAAAAGGAGATGTGCAAGGATCGTGGCAAGTGGAAGGATGTTGTCCCTGCGTACCCCTATGGGAATGACGCGTGATGCTATGTATGTATGTTCTCCAAACCTATTTGGTGGCTTTATGTCGTGGATTTTTACTCCTAATGATATGGAAATAGCATGACAAAAATAAATCGAAAATTTGTTATAAACAACAAAAGATATTTCATTTGTATTCTATTGCCCGGGCAGATAATTTATAAAAAAAATCGTTTAACATTGTCTAAGCTGAAATATGAACGCCGGCAAAAACAAACAGTGAAGTATAATTTCCTAAAATTGCATTGTCAGGAATAAATCATCATGATTGAATTGAAACCATAAATACAATATACTAACTGATCCGACAAACATCGCACTGCTTAAAAATCAATAAATAATAAGGCTGAATGATAATTGCAGAATGTTTCAACTTAAGTGAAAAATTCTTGTTTAAAAAAACGCGATATTTATTTCCCCAAATTCCCACCAAAGTCCGTAAAATATTATAGTTGCGTTCAGATTTTGTTGGTTATCAATTATTTGATTCAAACCGAAAAAAATTTATTTCTGAACGACGCGATGAACATCAAATGTTTAAAATCGTTGTTTTTCCTATATTCCAAGGATTTTTTCATATTCACTCACCTTTTAAACCGCCCCTGGACTTATTAGTCCAGCCGCTTTCGATTTTAGCGAGACTAACTAAGGGCAGCAATTATTTTTTATATATACGCACCGCATATTTAGCAGAACATAAAAAAATATTTGAGATCAGTTACATATACTGACATCAAAGTTTTATTTATTTTATTTACTTATGCTCCGCTAAATATGCTGGTGTGTATATCTAGAAAAGACTAGATGATTCGCAGATTTTCGTATCGCGATAAAAACATGGGACGTTGGGATAGGAGGATGAAAACTACCTTAATTAATTATTTAATTGGGACCTATTTTCAGACTTACCAAATGTACACAAAGAAATCAGTCAGGGCGTTTCGGTAAAATTCAATGAACACTATGCCACGAGATTTATGTATATAAAGGTTATTCCTCGAAGTAATAAAGAAAGCATACTTTCTATTAGGCATACAATTGTTCAATTCTCCGCAAGGTTGTCATCGTTGACACTTTAAAATATTTTCGCGCCAACGGTCATGGCCGTAAATGTCATGACACTTAGACACCTTTATATTGAAATATGATCAACGTATTTATTAATTTTAACATTTTCTCAATGCCCGCTTAATGACAAAAGTAAACAAGTTGTATAAGAGTTTAAATATATAATTTGCATAATAAAACGTAAGTTAAATTTATAAGTATTAAATTGCCCAATAAACTGACTCGTGAATACGGTTTATTGCGTTTTTTTTATATTATAAATAGTTAAATGGAGAATTCTTTTATTTTCATACTAGTATTGAATTGGATAAATCAGTTACATCTACGAAACCTCTAAGACGAAGGCAAAGGACATTTGGAACCTTATAAGTCCTGTGTCGACTAGTCCAATTGTCCTACGACATACGTTAAATATAAAAGAGATACCCGCACATTTTGTAATAAAAAAAATTATTGATCTTTTATGTAACAATGTGAAAAGACCCTAAGACGAATAGAACCTTAGATGGATATTCAGCCCTTCATGTTTTTTGCAGATTCAACTATTCTGGTATTTAGTTTAAACATTCATAAACCTCAATACAAGGTTTTAAGAACATGCTTCCGATAACACAGACAGATGATTGTGTTATTAACACTTTGAAGATAGGAAGGAAAAAAAATTGATCCTGATTAAAAAATATCATGTTTTTAAAACGTTTTATTAACATTATTTACGTACCATCGTGTTAGTACAGCTAAATAAAACAAAATTTTCATAAAAACATTACTTTAAAAAAATAAAATCAGCAATGAAACAAAATTGAAAACAGCTGATGTTTTAGCTCAGATCAACGCACGCTAGCTGCCAGTGCGGCGACCGCAGCATCAAAGTATGTCATTAGTACTATCCTCTGTCTTCGTTTTCGGAAGCGGTCTCCTTCACTTATGTATTTACCTACATTAAACAAAAAAATATTAGTAGATCCTCAAACTATTTCTTCTAAATTCATCAATAATTCCTTTCGCAATTTATTTGATCACTAAGTACGTATTTCTTATATTAACACAGCATTGAGAACATCTCGCGAGCAAATAAATATAAAAAATGAAAAGTCAAAGTCATTAGCAAATTAAGATATGGAAATTTCAATTTTTAGCTCTTTTAAGGCCATTTACAAGGGCTCGGCTCTAATATCAGCCAATAGTATGTCATTTCAAAACCAATAGATAAATGTGGCCATACAACATATAGCAACCATAGGCGTATACCGCGTTTAAAACAAAAGATTTAGGTTTAAGACCTTGTAGAAATATATTTATAATTTTCAAAAGTCAAAAACTAGCCTCACCTTTACTTCGACTATCGAAATATTGCTCTATTGCGTAAATTCGTATTTGAATTAACTGATTTAATCGTGCTCGTTTAAGCAACAATAGTACGCGAATATAATGAACAGACAATAACAGTACTACTGCAAGGTTTTAATGCTAGATATGATCTTAATTTGAACGTATATTTTTAGTTGTAATTAAATTTTATATTAAACATTTATTTATTCTTTGTCCAATCAACTACTTATTAAAATCTAAATTATTCTTACATACTTCACATTAAGAGTACAATATTCAAACACTATTTTACAACTTTAAATGGAAGGATACAGTTTTCAAATAGTAAACATTGCTTAATTATTTGCAAACAATATAACTCTACAAATATCGAGAACCAATTATGGCAAGAACCAATTATTGAATGTGCTGAAATATATAATAAAATTTACAATGCCGTTAAGGAAACAAAAAGTATAAGGAATTTAAAAAAGTACGTACAAAGTACACATGTCAGAAGTGAAACTTCTTTGGCAAACTAATTTTTATATCTTGTCTTGTAAATTTAAAACTTTAGATTTCCGAGACTTAGAGGGAGGGGGAATGGAAGATATGTTAGGAATTCATTGAATTTAATTGTCTCTAAAATATTAAGTATCAAAAATTATTTTTTATAGAAATATATAGTTTTAAATTTTTTTAACTATTTAAACGACGACACTGAATAAAACTTCTTTGTGAAGTAAGTGTACCGTAGCCCAGGTGTAGTCAACCTTGACCCGCGGGTCGCTAGTTGGCTACCCCTGATCTAAGCATGGCGCAAAGAGGATATTTTTGTGACATTCTTCGCTCGCTTCATTCTACACATTTTTGTATTTTGCAACTCACAACAATTCTAAAGAAGTTTCACTTTTAAAAAAATTTAAATATTACCTATTAAATAGTTTTCACAAAAACCTAATTATTATTTGTCACATCCAGTTGCGCATCAATATTTTACACTAATAAACCTTGTTTTTGTTTTACTGTATAATAATTACATTATTTTTTTACTAAATAAACACCACTAAAATTTATTATTTTAAAGTACATTGTTTACAGAAATGTACCTTCGGAAGTGCAGTAAAGTTAAATCTATGCCTTAGGTATCCATATATCTAAATATTACATTCTTTATGGTAAAAAAACGTCTTAAGCACAATCCTTTATTAAAATTAATAAAGGATTGTGTTTAATGACATTTGACGTTATTAGAGTTTTCCAAATATCTATCAATATTTGGCCAGTTTTGTTTCTAAAGAAACTAAGATTATATATACAATTTCAATGTTAGAATTTTAAATTATATGATGAATTACAGAAAATTGTTTATTAAATATTACATAGGACCTTACTTTAAAGGAGGTCAGAGATTCCATCACACGCCTTGTCTCGAGACACCTTGAACAGTCGCCTCAATAATCAGCGTACCGAGATCAGTGTCCGGTAGGAAGTGTCATGCATAATAATATCCTATACAATTTCTGAGCACGCAAACATATATCATTATTAAATCATTACAACCATATACAAGACTGTATTTCAATATATATATACTACTATAATATATAACACTAAGTCTACCGATACTTTTTGTATACCTATTTATACCACGCTCTTATTACCTGTCAAACATCTGATGTTTGTCCCGTCGTTTTGACACCAATGAAATTTAAAAGTCGTTCAGAAATCATTTTTTTTTATTTTGAATGTCAACCGTTTGATGTTCGTCCCGTTGTTCGAAAATCAAATTAAGTACAAAAGAATACTTTGAGATTTTTTCGTTTGTGAATTCTTTTTGTTCCAGTTAAGTTTTGATCATATTATTACTAAAGTTGAAAAATTTTAAGGCGATACAAAGTTCTCCGCCGACATCGTCATTAATGGCACCCATAATTTCCATACTGTGGGCAATCAAACACTTTATTAATTAACTCAGATTATATTGTTCAATCGCTTAATGTTCCCGTTATCAATTTACAGAAACTCATTAATAATAATAGGAACGCGACAGTTTCAATAGTCGACCGCTCTGGCGGACCGTCACCCGAGAATTAGCAAGTCCGCCACCGGCTCACGACACATGATTCTGCCCCACGCCGATAGGTAGATGGTGCCAGCGTTCTGGACTACCGCAATCCGACATATATATGTATATATACAACGCAAAATATATATTTCAGGAAAATCAACAACACTTCTTTATTTCATTAAGGAATCATTTTTATATTGAATACAAGATAAAAATGAAAAATAAATATTTTTCAATTCATACCTAAATTAGGAAACATTGAAAACTTCATATACAAATTGTTTATCTGATAAGGCTATTGAAGGAAAAGTAAGTAGCACCATTTTGACGTTCCACTACTGAAAATTTGATCAAGATCAGTAGGACTAATGTGAACTAATAAGAGAAATTGCAAAAAGTAACGTACCAATTAATTTTCAGATTTTAGCCCAAAAAATTCAATCGCAATACCTTTTAAAAATGCTGTTTACATTACTTACAAGAACAAGGGCAAACAGATTGTATTGCATTACTAATGTTATTCTAAATGATACTGAGACGAGTAACATAATATCTGTGCTTGTTAACTGCCCTTGCTTTATCTAGACCAAAGCAATCGTGCCTTGGTATTGATACCACCTACATATTCAGAATTCTAGACCGAGAATTCTTTGTATAGGTCATAATATGTATATATAACATAGCATCCAGTAATAAAATACAAGTGACTAAGATTCTTGAATTACACTCTAATGAATCACGTGTAAAGTATATTTTTTAAGCGTTGTGGGACTATTTTGAAAGTTAAAGATAAATAAATACATCAAAGTCAAATTATTTTCGTGATTTGTTTTACATATTATATTTTTGACTATATATTTATAACTTTGAAATTGTATACACTATTGTAAAATAGAGATTGCACTTGTGTACTTTGCCTGCCAACTCGTAGTGGAGCAGTGTGGTGGATATATGCTCTAAAACCCCTCTCTCCTATGAATGGAAAAGCCTGTGCCTAGCAGTGGGACGTTAATGGCCTACTATTTCCCTCTTTTTACTGTTGTAAATAAATTAATGAGTCCGTTTTTGTGATAATGACTAATACAAAACCTAAGATTTAGTCCTGTCCGATTCTCTCCATGCTCCAGAACTAGGATTAAGTAAATATTATTTACTCTATTTAAAAAAAACGACTGAATTTGCTAACGTACTGTATATAAAATGATACAGTTCTTTTGCATGCAAATAATATCGTGATATCATTTCCTAACATAACAAACAGTAATAAAACAACAAAATGTATATTTATTATGTTGCGTTCAAACTACATAATAAATATACATTTTATAATCTAAATATAGACGTAGCTATGACGCCTACGAACAAATCCCGATTATATCTATCTACTCCAGATGCACATACGCAACTTTGAACAAAATACTGATAAGGAATAATAATAGCCTTTCATAGACTTAGTCTTGCCAAATCCACATCCTTTGATTTCGCAATAAGATTCAAATCTCACTTAAAACGATGCAATCGTTATAGTAATTAAGTTAAAACAGACAGAGGTTTATTTTTCTATTGCCAAATTTATTATATAGATGGCTTATGTTCTCTATATGTATCTATACAAATTGATTATCAACAATAATTAAAAATATTAAGCTCCTACAACACATAGCACGAACTTCTTAATGTTTCTATAGACGTGGAAACACTGTAAAATTTATACACGAAATGAAGTTAATTAATATTGCATAAAATTTCTTAATAAAGTGTTATCCAATACTTTTGCGTAGTATTTGCTTTTTTTAAAGATTGGATTAATAAATAAATTAAAAGTACGTGCGTATAAAGTAAATATGTCAGAAGTGAAACTTCATTGGCGAACTAATTTTTAAGTTGTATTTATACAAATCTAATACAATAGATTTTCGAGACTTAGAGGGAGGGAAAAAGGAAGATATGTTATGAATTTAAATGTTATTTAAATATTAAAAGGGTCGTAAATTAATACAAATAATTTATTGAAATTTCAAATGAAGAATTGTAAATAAAAATAGAAATTATTGGTTAAATTTTGTTTTTAATTTAAAATTTAGAAAAGAGAAGTTATGAAATTATTTTATTTTACAAAAAAATAGTACAATAAATTATTAAATGTCGAGTAACAAATTAAAATGCCAAGTGTTATTTGTAAATATTAAAACTACCTTACCTTCAAACGAATTATATATATAAATTTTACCCTCATGCACCTAAAGAAATTTCACTTCAAAAATGTATTTTGAGATTGAACCAGAAGAACTTGTTGGGAGAGTGTGAAGTAATAATGGGAATTAAAAAGTTGTCACAACGTCAAAAGACACGTCTACCAATACTTTTCCCTCGTGTTTAGTCATTTCTTGTGCCTTTATATTAACGAGAGTAATAACAATTTCCTAGCAACGAGAAAAAGTTGTATTTCTCATATGTGCGCGACATTTACGAACACACGCTGACGCAAATGATTGCGCTACCTATTGCCTTTATCTTAAGGTTGCATAAATATTACCTATCAATATAACGAAATACATTTAACATATGACTGTCTACAATCGAAACATAATAAGTTACAAAGTTGTATATAATAAGTTAAAACTTCAGGCGAAACGAATCGACGTAAGCAAAGTACCATGCCAATATCGGCTATATATATATAAACGAAGTTGATATAATACTTGCATATGTAGGGAAAATGTTCATTATCGCTACTCCTTTTTAATAGCACCTGTTTCTAAATATTTATTCAGTATACAAAACATAACATTTAAAAGCATTAGTCTGATATAAGCAATAAAAACTTCGTATGAAGAAATGTCCCAATAGTGATTTCTTTAGTAACACTGTCAAAACGTCACAATGTTACATTTATATATAAATAAAAATACTCAATTAAACTTATTACTAAATGATATTTGTAAAAACTATATCAACATGATAATTACATTGACATGACGGCTTTGCTTGCACAATGATGCAAATACTGGCTTCGTTAGCAGACCTCTGGGTTTGATTCCCGTCAAGGCAATTATATTATCTAATATGCCTGATCCTGAAGTGGTGCGAAAATTCGGCCGTGGCTATTTATTACCTTACCAGACAAGACGTGCCGCCAAGCAAAATAATTGCTGCTAAGAATGCATAAAAGGTAAATTAGCTCTTACCAGGTTATCATGCTTGCTTCTTAAAATATTTTATTACTTACCACCAGGCGATTACAAAAAAAGGTAAGTCGCAATCTATTACTCACTGAAAAGAACAGTGATGGATTGGCAAGAACAATCAACCAAGTCAGTCTCTCTTTACAAATAGAAAATTAGTGGTGCCCTTCTTTTTTTACACTGGGAAATACAATTATCAACCAACCCCGATTGACAACTGGTTCGGAGTATAGAACTTGACGACGTAGGAGATTTCGCAATACCCAATAAAACTCTGCATCTGTGAGTGAGATACCAGAAGATCAATTTACTCATGTCGGAGGCGGGAACATGTGCGCAAACATGCGCAGCTTAATACCTCACCTCTTTCAATGATGAGAGGGAGCATTTACAGATTTTCTCCCATCCTCACTCGTGGGCTTCCTTCAGCGACACTACTGTCTCGCAGAAGAAGGCTTCTTCCGTTCTCCAAAACTTGGTGGAGCCTGCTTTCCTGAACGAGATTCCACACTAAGCCATAATGGCTTTTAAGTGAGATTAACAGCACTTGGCTAAGCTGTCAACAATATAATACTTGGCAAAATAATTCTAATTGCGAAATATTTAAACATTATGAGTTAAGTCAGCTTATTTGTAACTATATATGTTAAACAAACAATGGAACGGAATGCCCACAGTAAAGAATTTTCCATAGTTGTAAGTGCCATTAGGATATTACGCAATGGCGATATTTGGCGAAGAAAGCGTCGTTAAATGCGTCAGTCATGCGGGTATGTGCGTACGACTGACTCGATAAGACTCAAGCTGGGGATGTTCAATAAGTATCGATAAACGATATTGTTAAGTGTGTGTGTGTGTATAAATAGATATACTTCATAATACCCTTTGCAGAAACATTTAAAAAATATAAATCTGCTGTGTTTTAACAATAATAGACTGCCCTTACGTATAAACCCTAATTTTGTAGGACAGTGCTTCCCATGAAACTCGCTAGAAATATATTCTTATAAATTATTAATTATTTTACTACGTTTTGTGCTAATGATAGCATCATAGTCGAATAGCAACATGATCCAAAAAACGATGCCCTAGCTTGATTATTATTATTTGAGAATTATAAAAACTACAAAATGTCAATGTAATTGATAGTTTATACGTAACTCGTATAAAATTATAAAAAATGGTTACTCTTACAATCATAACAAATTGCGAAAGGCTAGTAGTATTTTCCTATTAATACAAATAAGTATGAAAGACACACACACGCACACACCCACCCAAACACACGCACTGGCATTTATCTATTATCAAAAATCTATTCAACTAATATACATATAGAAAACTAATCATCAAACATGTACGTACTGATTCATTTCTATACACTATTTTATTAATTTTTCATTTTATGACAATCTTCGATTTAATAAACGCACTTTGTAAAACTATTAACGAAGAGAACGCTGGTGTCTAAAATTTAGGGTTCATACCAATTTTAAAGATACATTTCTTTTATACTTTATTGTGATCAGTTTTATACAAACAACCGTAGTTTATTATTTACAGAATAAAGTAGAAGTTCAAGTCATATGGAATTCATTAAGAGAGACCTATTTTCAGAAGTTACCATTCTTCAATTACTACGACCTAGTTTTAAACAAAATGTCAACATAAGGCTTTTGACAACTTTAGTACTCGGCCAAAGATTGCTAAAACTATTCCGTTTCATAGATTTATAGCTATAATATATTATTCCTAAATCGATGTGATATTTTTCTATCGAAATACCAAATATTATAGAAATTTGAAATCTCATGAATATTAATAACACTGTATTATCATATAAGTATAGCTTCATAGAAAAATCTATACTATAAATACAATTGGAGTTTCTGCTTTTTATTTTGTATTAAAAGCATTTTATTCAGCATTGTCTGCCTGTTTGTTCAGACTATTCTCAGAAACGGTTGGACCGATTTTGACGGAATTTGTATTGGAAGATAGATGATCTTATTCTCTATAACTTAGGTTAATTTGTATTTTACAAAATATTAGGGTTCCCCGAAATAAAAAGAAATCCAATAAAATAACACGGCAACTGAGCCAATCGCTTATCTTCGCAATAAATAAATGGTTACGTACTTGGACATTTAAGTTTATGCATACGAAGTTGCGCGATGTAAGTAGCAATATTTGTATTTTTTTTTATTTCATTCTACAAATACCACAGCTGTTAATAAAAAGTTATCTAAACTAATATTATGAAGGGAAAACATTTGTGTTCAACATTACAAAGCTGCATTTTTACTGTCCGACATAGACTGTATTACTTCCTCAAAAAAATAGGGATCCTTAATAAAAATGCATTAATGTAACCCAAGGTGCAAACAAAAAATCCCTTATCGCGTGCCCTGCGGAAACTATTGATGATGGAACAAAAAATGTTCTACTATATTATATAAAGTATTAATATGTATAAAAAAGTCCCGATACCACATGTCCAACTACTGTAGGTTTGCACCAATAACTAATTTTTTACATTTAAAACTTAATAGAACTGACGATAATTTATAATTCTGTATTAATCCTTATCCTATCTATTAAAGACCGTTTCAATACCTGTAAAATACGTTTTCAATAATTAAAATCGGACGTTCCATTTAAAAGATATAACGAATTTAAAAATGTAAAAATAAGTCCGACTTAGTAGACTTTCCATTGCCACAAGATCGGTATCTACGTGGGTGAAACCGCGGGGCATTGCTTGTATAAAATATAATTAAATATGCTTAAAACCAATTACGTATTTTACAATTTTAATCAATTCTTTTTTAAATTTCTATTCGTTGTTGTGGAAGATATCGACCTTATATATAAAAAAGGAAAGTTGCTGCCTATTAACGTCCCACTGCTGGGCTCGACCTTCAAGGTAATCTTATCGGAATTACTTTGTGTATAATAAACATTTATTTAAAACAATAATTTTATCGACGTTTACACAAAGAATACATCACTAACATTGCACTTGCATAATTTACAAGCATAATATATATTGCTCATTTAAAATGTGTACGATTTCGTGTAATATTTCACATAACCATGAACCCACTTAACCGATATTGCGTCTCTTACAAATTTAACCCTGCCTTAATGTTGTAACACAGTGAAACTGCTACACCCGTATCCGGTAGAAAGAAACTCACCTTTGGAGTCAAATTCAACATTGACATTACCTCGGTATTCACGGAACAAACACACATATTGACACACATACCTTTTTAGCATAAAGGTCAGAAGCGGAAGTAATACTGTGAGTCGGGTTTATTACGACCTCGAGGAAAACATTCATTTTTTATCTGTCATACGTCCAATAACAAATACTAATTGAATGGAAAGCTTTAAAATTTATTAATGTAACTTTGAACTAGTTTTTTTATTATAATATAACAAATTTTCAGATAATAAATTTCTCGCCACTACATGACAAAATGTCATTCTATGAATACGCTAACGCCAGTAGAACGCTTCAAAATGTATTACAATGACGTTTAATATCGATATGTCACGTGATCACATGAACAAATTGTAGCGTCCAAGTCGTTCTATGTAGCGTTATCGTACTTAGAATGTCATCTTGATTAGGTCTATAGGTTTTAACGGTCATATAGTGGATACCTAACTTTCCCTGTAATAAGGACATTACATTTTCTAACTTGTCACAATCTGGGTTGATGGGAGGCTACGAAATGGCTCGTTACCATCCCAACCCAAACCCAGAAGTGCTGCAATAGGCCTACTTATTTTGACTTTGACAAACAGCAATGATGTACCGCAAAGAGATTTGCGCTCCGATACGATGTTGTCTAAAAACCATAGGAAGTAAATTGTCTCTCATCAGATTACCGCGCTTCCGACTTAGATTGTATCACTTGCCATCAAGTGTGATCACAGTCAAGCGTTAAACTGTCAGCGACACAAAAAAATAGTATAAAACACAATTTGAATTGAAAGTTTTAAAATGTATTAGTGTAACTTTGTACACATATCAGAAGTGAATCTTCTACGACAAACTAATTTTGAAGTCTTGTATATATATATATATATATATATATATATATATATTTACCTTCTATTTCTATATATATATAGAAATAGAAGGTAAATATAGTCAATTTCTATCGAAATGTAAAAAGTATCGTAGGCTAGAGCTAGTCTTTTCTAATGGGCTCATGGGAGAAAATGTTTGCGCAATGACGCTTCACATACATACGTGTTGCAATTCTTACTTGCACTTTCTTTAACTAGACCTCTTATTCAAACATTTTATAATAACTATTGCGAGTATGAACATGTCAAGTATAAAATCTTTACGTTGTAAGACAGTGTCTCAAAGATGAATTATTGATTGCTGTATTTATTTGTTTCTTCGCTTTCTTGTACACCTCTATTACATACTAAGTAGAGTAACACTTATACTAAAAAGCGGCTTGACAAAAGGCGGTCTTATCGCTTTATAGCGATTTCTTCTAGACAACCTTTAGAACAATGAAAGACAGTAAACGAAAAGGTGGGTGATGTACGTAAAGACATTTTTTAGTATCACATACTATATATTTCTAAACGATATATATACTACATATATATTATAAAAATATAAAGTAATAAACATATTGATATGTTCTAATGAAGATTACTTTGTTACTTGTTGTTGAGATTTGTACTAATATGTTTTTTAAGATGACCTACTTTAAATTATATATTATATATTCATAAACAAATATCTTATAGAATTATAAACTGAAATTTATTTTTATTTAATATATTTCAGTTTCTGGCACTGTTCTGCCTTATTTTAGTCAGCTTCTCTATATAAAAAGGTTGTTTGGAAGAGATTGCTTGTAGCGATAAGACCACCTTTGCACACTATGATTATAGTAATAAGTATCTTACTTTATATGTTTTTCTTTTATTGTGTTCTCACTCTCTCTCTCTCTCTCCAGGCCATCAATATATTTGTTATAGCTCAGTTAAAAAGTATTAATTACTATAAAACAAATCCTTCGTCAACATACTTGTAATTTTATTATCATTTCAATGCAAAGTAACGAACCTATTTACGTGTACAATATTTTATCATTATAGAATAATTAAGTTCTAATACAGACAACTAACTCAAACAAATTAAATATCTACATTTAAAATACAACTAATTATATTTAATAAATCATGTATTGTTTTATTGTACGCAGGCATTATATACATTGAAATGTATTTTAATAAAAGAATAAAATAAATATATTGCCTTATTTCGTTAACTTCTTTCAGCGTTAGAAGTTAAATAACGAGTATATCGCTTTTTCTTGGACAGTAAGGCAAATAAGTCATTGAAAATAATTTTATAGTTAGCCTTAACATATAATAAAATATTCGCTGTGCCCGGCGTCACTAATGTGGTTTCTAATTCTGTGAAAATCATAAAAAATTGATGCACTCAGAAGGAGTTCAATGAAATATTTCAAAAGGGATTAAGTGCATTGCTAGATGGCACAGAAAATTCCTTATTTTAATAATGAAATCAAACCACCGGTGAGGCTTAATATAAAGAAATAATATAAAGCAATTCACATTGTTAAAAATGAATAGACATTTAAAAATGAAAATAAAAAAATAGTCCTTTCATCGCAGCGCTTTCTAGATAATGCGTTTTGCTATACGAGAATGTCTCGTCAAAATATCAAGAGATAGAGTATTCAACGTAACAATGAGGAACTGTTGCAAAACCTCAAAGATGATTTAAATACATAACAGAGAACGTGCTTAATCGCCACACAACGTAATACTGCCACTAGTATATTACTAGCTAAATCTAGCTAAGCTCATCCTTAAGTTTTAATATCTTCCCGAAATTAGAGGCTAAGAGAATATATACTGAAGCTGTAAAGTTTTAATTGTATAAATGTTGTGGTTCAAATAAACGAGTGATACGAAAAACATGCTTTTAAATTCTACGCCTTCTAGAACGCACTTCTTAACCTTATTACTTGAAAAGAAACTTTTACATCTGCTTCCAATAGATGGCGCTGTACAAAATTTCGAAATAAAAATTAGATTACTGAATTATTATTAAACAAAATTAACAACAAGTGTCATCCACTACAAATTTGAAACAACATTTTTGAACTTGAATAGGTAAATAAAAAAGTGTTTTATTAACGATAGAAAATTTGTACAAAATATGTACACAGGTACTATTCGTAGGAAATGAATGAAATGTTAAGACATCTTAAAGATGGTAACTAATCAATTTTTTCCCGGTTAAAACTGATAAATGAGTATTAGACCGTAACAAAACCCACGTCTCTAGGCTCTGGTAAGGTAAGTAGCAGCCCATTAACGTCCCACTGCTGGGCACAGGCCTCCTCACTCATATGAGCGAGGGTTTTTAGGGCGTAAACCCACCACGCTGTTCCACTGCGGATTGGTAGGCATAGTACACAAGTGTACACGACCGGAGAGAGATGAGGCACGGGACCGACGGCTTAACGTGCTCTCCGAGGCACGGGCGTGAATCACACCGCCAAATTTTTCCCAACTTCGGGCAAATATTGAGAAAATCTTAATAGAAAACTCAATATCGATTTCGAATTGGCCCGACCCAGGACTCGAACCCAGGACCTCGTGTCTGCAGTCGAACATGCTAACCACTAGACGAATGCAGCAGTCTCTAGATTCTAAAGGGCGGAAATTTACAAAAAATAAACCTAAACTAATCCTTATAGCAATAGCTTATTTTGAGACTAAATCAAAATAAAATTTTATGTTTTCTTTAGATAGTGCAATTCTTAAATAAACATCTAAACTAAGAAGTCATATTTACCAAAGGGGCCTTGGAAAATATATTATTATTTACAAATCGTCGCAATAAATAAGTAAAACTGATCATATATTAATGTATTGACCTTAGCATATAAGCGCTTGTCTAATAATCACTTGCGTGTTAATTGAAGTCCTCATTCAAGTATAAAATAATGATTATTTACTTACCGGAATTTAATATTCCTAATCGATGATATCACTCTTAGGATTTCTGTGAAAATACTTTGTACTGTTTTCCACAATTTAAGGATGTGAACCAAAACTTTTTTTAGACAAAAGTAGTAGGATTTTTATTGAGCTCAACTTCTGCAACAAATGAATATCAGGAAAGTATAACTGAAACTATGTTATGTAGAATGCTTTTAATAGTTAAATAATTATGAGATTTTGGCCTTTCTTAGACTGTATGATCGAGGCTATGTACCAGAACATGAAAAATTTGATCTTTTCAAATTTATTTCATAGATTTTGCTTAGAAATCGATTGAATATTCTTTATAGCAATAATATACCTGGACACAGTATAGTAAAATATGTGTCTGAACATCGTTTGACAAATAAAATAGGAATTGAAAATTTACATTAAACCATTGGCTGACATTACCACTAAGTTATGCATAAATAGGTAATGTACATTACACTGAAACATGTCATTTTTATGCAACGATATTCAATGAAATATTAAGGCTTAGTAGTAGGTATATATAATATATTTAACTAGCTATTTCTCGCGGTGGATTCACTCAACGGTCTTTCATTCAGAAGTAGGGAAAAATCGGCCGTATTTCATTTCAATCGGGGTGATAACTTATAAATATCTCGTACAAAGTGATCGTTTTTCGTTTATATTCTCGATAGAATTATAAGTGTGCGTATATGTTGCTATGGAACTGAGTCGAGATATTTCTATGACATCAATACACGTGACTGTATTGTCTATGACAACAATCGTAATAGCTCTAATCATAAGTCAATGGAGACAATCATCCATGGAATCTGTCACGAGCGATCTCTTGTCACAACACCAACTCCACTACTTGTAGTTATTACAATACAATTCGCAATTTAGTACTCTATCTAAATTTATATTACGAATGTATAAAGAGGAAATATTTGTGTTTTTGTGTATATATATATATATATATATATATATACGTAAGGTTATCGTGTAATTTAGTGGTGTCCCAGCCTCATTTTTGCCAATTTGAGTACAAGTTTTTAACACAAAAAAATATAAACTATTCTGTATACTGCTGTCTATAACTAACATTTAGATATTTTTGGATTGTGTCATTACTTGTTTAAAGCAGAGATACGCATACTATGGAAAATATACTTTCTGGAAAATTTTATTTTTGTAGAAGCAGATCCACATTACCATGCGGTACGAAATCATAGCTAGAATGTTTCGATTCATTGAATTAGTATATAGGGTGTTCTTGTTCTATTGACGACATTATGTACTTAAATACCAAAATAACAACTAAAAGCGAATTTTTACAATTTATTGTATAGGTTTTTAAATTTTAACATTACCACTGCTCTGTACATATTTTACTGTGTTAAATAGTTATATTCAAATCAATAATAACATTGCAATACCTCAAAATGTAAATATGTTGTTGGTTGATTTAAACATTGTACATATTTATTGGTCTAGTGGTTAGCATGTTCGACTACAGACATGAGATCCAGGGTTCGAGTCCCGGGTCGGGCCGATTCAAAAAATCGATATTGAGTTTTCTATTAAGATTTTCTCAATATTTGCCCGAGGTTGGGAAGTTGGCGGTGTGATCCACCCCCGTACCTCGGAGAGCACGTTAAGCCGTCGGTCCTGCGCCTGTTCTCTCTCCGGTCGTGTCGGATTCCCGTCACATCGGACTATGACAGTGAAGGAAAAGAGAATGCACTTGTGTACTATGCTTGCCAATCAGCAGTGGAGCAGCGTGAAGTATCTATGCTCTAACCTTGCTCCTCGGAGTGAGTAGGCCTGTACCCAGCAGTGGGACGTTAATGGGCTGCTACTTTTACTTACTTATATTTAATTACTAACATTGCTACAAAAATGCAAAATGTCTTAATAAAGGAATATTATAATTTTTTTTACTCAAGTTACGAGTAAAGAGTAAACTGTATTTCAAATATAATGAAAACCAATACCCAGAATAATTGCTTCTTCTGTTCAATAAATATTTAGACCAGTATCCCTTAAATTAATTAGGTTTGATCATTAACGCTACAATTAAAAATGTTTTTGAACATTGCTGACAGTGTATGTTTTTTTTAAATAATTTCTGGCCTATAAAACTGCCTATAGTTCCAACTATGTTGTAATTATACTTAAGATTAAAAGTCTTTTGTTTTTATATTATTAACAAGAACACTAGAAACACATCTTATAAAATTACATATAGTCAATTCTCAAACTATCTAGAACGAATTTCTTAAACTCTTTACATAGAAAGAAAACTTTAAATAAGCGAAATTTCAATAAATTTAATTAATATATGAAAAACCTGTATTAACTTGAAGTGTCATCCACTAAAAAAATGTATTCGAACCTAAATGTATAAATAAAAAGTATTTTACTAGTGACTGAAAGTACTAATAGTGAGTATGGAGAAATAGTTAAATCAATCCAGCAATAAACCTAAGCATAATATACGAAGAAATATGTATATTGCAATTCTAAAATACTAAGTCATTCAAAAATAATTTCACACCACATCTTAACGTTGACGTAAGAAACATATTACAAAAACTAAAGTTATGTAACCTAACATTATAATATTCTAACAGATTGAACAATCAATTATTATGGACTTCTAAAGCCACTATTATAACGACATCAATTCAACGGATCCTAAGTATACAAGTGCCAAAGTAAAGTTTTAATTTTTACTACATATGTGAAGGAATTATTTTCTGAAAATTCAGTATACTTACTTGAATAAAAAGGTAAAAAGGTAAGTAGCAGCCCATTAACGTCCCACTGCTGGGCACAGGCCTCCTCCCTCATATGAGAGAGGGTTTTTAGAGCATNTCTTTACATAGAAAGAAAACTTTAAATAAGCGAAATTTCAATAAATTTAATTAATATATGAAAAACCTGTATTAACTTTAAGTGCCATCCACTAAAAAAATGTATTCGAACCTAAATGTATAAATAAAAAGTATTTTACTAGTGACTGAAAGTACTAATAGTGAGTATGGAGAAATAGTTAAATCAATCCAACAATAAACCTAAGCATAATATACGAAGAAATATGTATATTGCAATTCTAAAATACTAAGTCATTCAAAAATAATTTCACACCACATCTTACGTTGACGTAAGAAACATATTACAAAAACTAATGTTATGTAACCTAACATTATAATATTCTAACAGATTGAACAATCAATTATTATGGACTTCTAAAGCCAGTATTATAACGACATCAATTCAACGGATCCTAAGTATACAAGTGCCAAAGTAAAGTTATAATTTTTACTAGATATGTGAAGGAATTATTTTCTGAAAATTCAGTATACTTACTTGAATGTCTCACCATATTATGAAATACACACTTACCATTAGTTCATACATACGTACATAGCATCAAGCTTCATTCCCATAGGGGTAGGCAGAGACCACGTCCTTCCACTTGCCACGATCATTGCATAGCTCCTTCGCTTCTTCCATTCACATTAAACCTTTCATACAAGTTCGTCGGTTTAGAGTACTCTTGACCTGGCCCTTATTTAACTTATCCTGGATTTGGTCTAGGAATGTTCGCCTTGGTCTTCCCCTTCCAACTTTCGCATTCACTCATAAAGCCTTTATGTCAGTCATTAGTTCATATTTGTTAAAATTTTCAGTCGCTATAAATCTGGTTTAATATTTTTCCATGAAGATGTAAGACATTATTTTAAACTTACATGACACTTGTCAATAACAAAAACTGATTCGATCCCCGGTAGGACGAATTTAGGAAATTGTATTTTCTAATTTGTTTGAGTCTGATCTGGTGGGAAGCTTCGACCTTGGCTAGTTACCACCCTACCAGCAAAGACGTACTGCCAAAACAAAGAGATTTGTGTGCCGGTACGATGCTGTGTAGAAACCGTAAGGGGTATATGGCCTCTTACCGGATTAGCGGGCTTCCATCTTAGACTGTATCATCACTTACCATCAGGTAAGAACACAGTCAAGTGGTAAATTGTCAGCCATGTAAAAAAAAAACTTTCTTTGTAAATAAGTTTAAAAAGTTCGTTCCAGATAGTGTAGTAGTTTACTTAATTTTTCAATTATACGTCATGTCAAAAGTAATTGCATCAAAAAAAATAATTTTTGTCACTTTGCCGGTGAGTAACATTCAAAAACGATTTTAACACGCTTATAATATTTACCCCTGTGTATGTCTGTAACGTAATTTCGGAACTTTTGATTTGGTTCAAACTTCGCACACTTGTTAAAAATGTATGACAATGCTATAATCGAAAAATAACTTACAAAAAAGAAAACTGTTCGAAGTCATTGTTATTAAAGCGTGAGGTAATTTATATAAACATTTTAAACTAACTGCATTTCGGAATGAAACTAGTGAATATATATAGGTATTGATATCGAACAAGTTATTATATGTGTAACTGAAAAATCATCCCGATGATATAGAATTATTTTCTGTTTTTTAGTTTGATATGTCTAAAAGCGTGTTTTTTTTAGTTTTTGTTTAACGGTAATTTATTTATAATACATCCAGATAGGTGTGTAGGGCCTCCTCCTGCGTGAGTGTTATTTTGCTGAAGGAGGTATATGAGAGGCAGAGGGAAGATACTGGACGCTCTTATACTCCGGCGCAGGAGGTTGGGAGGTAGGAGGCGTAAATTTACGCTTCTCCTGGATCCATCTTTAGTTTCGGAACGGAATCTTCCGTAGTATCAGGGAAGATTGGTTCTACCGATCCTCTGGTGCTCCACTACAGAATGCAGAGTGTATCGCTGAGTATTAACGCGTAGTCTGGCTTGCCAGCGACTCCTACATTTCCCATAACATTTTCGGTCTGATCGAAGTGAGCAAAGGCATTTCCCAGCGTAAAAAAGAACGTTTAGATAGGAATTAAATGTATAAAGCATGATGAAAGATCTCACATAATTGTACTCACGTCTTAAAAATCTTGTTATGTTTAATTATCAATTCTAGGTGTTCCCGTCCTCGTCGCCCGCATATTTTCCAATGCTGTGTCAATATATGGAAAATGCTTTATACGCTATATTAACGTATGTGAAATACATTTAATTAAAAAAATGATCAAACCCTTGCGTGTTCATAACTACAATTTCAAAAATATGCTCTCAAACGGAAAAGTACGCATTTTCCGGATACTTATAACTACCAGTCATACATATTTACAGATTTCACGAGTTTTAGCACGTGATAATGGTATTTTATAATTATTTTACAAAGCAACGCACAATTTAATAATTAAGTATAATTGTTATAGTAAACTATATAAGTAGTTCCTTGAATTGCAATAATAATATTTATATTTTTTTATATCAATGCATTCCAATAGCACCTATTATTAAGTTGATAAACAATTTGATCTTAAGGCTCCAAAATTTCTTGGCAGTGTTCAAGTGGATAGAAAGTGGATGTACCTGATTTGAAGTTATAAAAAACATGCTTTCTGTTTCGTGAATGGTCTGAGTGACGCAACGGGAACAGCTAGTATATAATACTACCCACCTATTCGATCCGGCTTCATAAGTGATTTTCCTTGTTCAATTAAGATTTACATTCTAATATACAAGCAATCTAACACAGATCGGGGACCATTAAGCGAGTCGCGTCCTTGGTGTGACGAAAGTGCTGTAATTTCTTTTCGCGTTTAGTAATTATTTGCGGTGACTCCTACAATATTTGATACAAAGGATTATAATCATGTATATGAAACGCTTAATGTAACAAATAATGTTTTGTTAGGTTAAGTTGATAAGGTTTACTTTCTTTCACCTTTCTAATTCTTCATGCCATCGCATACTTTTTCGTAGATATATAATAGAGGCATAACCCCCTATGCATTATTTTGTTAAATCTTAAAGCAAGGTATTCGACAAAAACTCCAAGGTAGCTTGATATTTTCCTATACTTCCAACAATTATTTTTGTACGTCAACCAATTTACATTTAACCTAAAGAAACCTTTCAGATCAATCTCGTAAATCAATCAGTTCTTTTTGAATTTATTACCAACAGAGAGACGCCGAAAGGGACTTTATTGTATAATATGAGATATTTTAATTTTAGCTAAATCAGTACAATTCTTATTAGTGTATTTGATTTCAAACCGCCAGTTGATTAATGATCGCAGTACTTTTTTTACTTTATTAAATAACTTATTTATTAAAAAGCTAATGTTATTTTGCTGTAGGATTTGGATGCTATATTTTATTAGTTTGCTAATGGAAGCAGAGCAAATTGACGAAGTCAACGCCTTTTGGGATTGTTATTTTTTTTTTATATATATATTTAACAATTAATTTAGTGATGGCCAATAAGCCACGCATTCTCCGATTGAGCTGACTGACATAGGCTCTGTGATGTTCTATTTAATAATAATAAACTACAATATCGTCCAAATTTTGTAACAACATAACAGAAAGTAGGTGCTACCTGTTCTCGTCATTTCTGCGGAACCACCTTTTCTAGACGCAATTTCCTGTACCTAAGCCGCTTATTGTATAACCGATTGGATAAGAAACTTAAAATTCATTAATTAAATAGTAAATGATGTCAAATTCTAATTAATAACTGGCTAAAAATGTTTTGCACACACAGCACATTCCTGCTCTAAAATTTACATACAAACACTCTTGGAATATTTACACGCCATCCAGACACTCACACACATTTATTCACAGTATATCCACTTCACCAGTTTCAGTTATCTTTTAAGTTCAGTTGGTTAGTAGAACTTAGTAAAAATGTAATAGTAATATAGTAAGATTAAATTATTTCCCATAATTAACCTCATTTAACAGAAGACCTAATAACTGCAGCACAGTTTTCAATGTATATGGCTTTTATGATCTACGTATAAGTATGTAAGTTTAGTAGCAGTCTATTAACGTCCCACTACTGGGCACAGGTCTCTTCACTCATAGAACAGTGGGTTTTTAGAACATAGACCCACCACACTGCTCCACTGCGGTTTGGCAGGCATAGTTACAAAAGTGCACTCTATATTCATTCGCTCTCGTAGTCTAATGTGACTGAGCACTACCGGAGAGAGATCAGGCACATGCCTCAGTTCTATATATGCTTAAATAAAAATATTTATATGTTTTCTAATTACTATTTATCTAGATGTAATACCGACGATCGTTTTTCTACTAAAGAAAGAAATAACTGTTTAAAATATCGTATTACATTTGTAACCTTTTGTGTATACAATTTGAATAAACATTTTATCATACTTACTTCTTATAAAATTTAATTAAACAAATGTTTATTTGGTAGTATTCTTTCAAGTGCCGTTTAGTAATAATGTTATTTTGATATTCAAAACAGACACTTCAACTTTTTTATTATATGCAGTATATGACTTATACACACGTTGAAGAAGTCTTAATTTTTGTTTGTAATTTACCTTGAAGTCGAGAAGTATAAAAGCGATTTCAATTATTGAAAAGCAATTACATCGTTAATATGTATTTACCCCGACATGATTAAACACTTGGAGTATGAAACCACTTATATCCTACGGTTACCTTGAGTCGACCTCTCAATGACCTCCTCTGATACAGGAAAACCGGATGCTTCCGCGCACCTGCGATGTTAATGATACTATATGAATTATTTATCTAACATTTTTTATACATTTATTGAATCGGACATATATTTATTAACAATCGCAACATTAATTTCTCAGAACATTTACTCGTGACATGACATGTAGACAATGAAGTATATAAACCTTGTTGTTTTTTATTGCTGACAGCTTGGCGCTTGACTATGATCTTACCTAATGATAAGTAATAATACGGTCTAAGAAAGATGTTGGCAAACCTGATATAAGGTAATTTACTCCTAATGGTACACCACATCGTTCCAGAAGGTTAATTTCTAGCTAGTTGGTCTTTGCTGTTAGGATATGACCAGTCCAGCACAAAAAGTTAGAAAATGCAATTTCTGAAATTTGCCTAGCGGGAAATCGAAACCACTATTTCTGCTAGCAAAACCCGTACTTCAACCATTACATCAGCGAATTCTTCAAATAATCATAATGGTTTTTAATAAATTAAAAACAAATACTTTATTGCACTAAAATGTGACTAAAATTTAGAAATAATGATGCGCAAATAAAAGTGATTAAGTGGCTTCAGGCTACTTAATATATTATGTAAAAGAATACAGTTTTCTCCACCAACTTTTAATAGATAAATGTTAATATTTAGATACTATATATATTATAATTAATCATGTTTTGTTCAATAAGGCTTGGTTCTCTTCAAACATAAAATTTAGTCGCTAACTAATGAAACAGTCCCATTTTGGGTTGTCTTTTGTACATAGGTAGTAATTATTTAAAAAATACCTGAGAGACAATTTGAGTTGATAGTTCAAGTCGAATAATTGCTAATGTTAATGTTGCGTTAATTAAACATATCTTGTTCGTGGATTACAATATCGTATTAATGAAAAAGTCATATTTTTGAACTAAATTTTTGGTTCAAAGTTTTTAATGATTCAATAAAACTGATACCCCGCACTTCAATTATAAACTTCATTCTTTCGGTTTAATGAAGGGATCATCTAAAAGAACGAAAATATTTCTAATTTGTTATCAAAATTACTTTTAGTCAATGATACAGTTTTTTTTATATTAAAAGTGCGTGCGTACAATCTACACATGTCAGAAGTGAAACTTCTTTTGCAAACTAATTTTTAAATCTTGTTTATATTTATACAAATCTAAAACATCAGATTTCCGAGACTTGGAGGGAGGGAAAAGGAAGATATGTCAGGGATTTTATGATTATAATTGTCATTAAAATATTAAGTGTCAAAAATCAATACAAATAATTAATTGAAATCTCTACTAATGACGAATTGTAAATAATAATGCCACGTATTTTTTGACAATATTAGAATTTAAAATTTAGAAAAGAGAATTTATGAAATATTTTTATTTTATATTTTATGAAAAATAGTATACTAAATTATTAAAACGAGACGAGAGGCAAATGAATAAAACTGCCTAACCTTCAAACGAATTAGCATAAAAACGCTGCACAACTTTGTGACGTTAATCACGCGTTTCATCCGTTAAACAATTTAACCTCATCCCCTAAAAAAGTTTCACTTCAAAAGAGGTTTTGTTACTTTGGCCCAACACATTGTTATATTACGTTAAGCTGGATATACACTCTGAAATAGTTCTTGAGATATGCAAGTTCCCAACATATTATAAATAGAGCACACATACCCTTCAATAATAAATAATCCACGTGATTAATCGTTAAGTCATTACGGCTAATACTATTTTTATACTATTAAAACAATTTCTTAAAATTCTTAGTAAAAATTATGTGTATATTAGTTTTCCGAGGCCATTCAACCATCTTGTTTCAAGAATAAAAATGTTATTTTAAATACTATTTACGTAAACCAGTTTGTATAGTATTATTAAATCATTATTTCTAGTTTTACAAAGGAGTTTGACGACCTTTTTGGCTTTTGAATGACCATGTAGCAAATCTGGTATTCGGTAACCTGCTGGCTCTTACTTTACGGAACTGATAGGCTTTCGATAAAGCCGACTTAAGAGTTATTGTGGTGGCTTGAATTTATTAAACTGGCTTACATCTTAATATTTTAACAAAAAACTTCAACTTGTAGAGGTTTCTTTGAAATAAACATTTAATTACCAATAAATAATCTCAATACCTTAATTGGAAATCATGCATATATGTTTGAGCGCACCATCAATATGCATTTATATTATTTTTCTGTACGTACTTCTATGTGTAATTTTCCCAAATACCCGCTCTTTACTATATGCTGTTTGTTTTTATGATGCTTATATCACATCATAATTTTTTTACTATGTGTGTTTTTGTACAAGCTAATCTCCAAAACAAAACGAACAATTCGGCGGCATAATACACAAGTGCACTCTTTATTCCTGCACTCTCATAGTCCGATGTGACGGGAATCCGACACGATCGGAGAGATATCAGGCACAGAAACGACGGCTTAACGTGCTCTCCGAGGCACAGGAATGGAGCACGCCACCTAAAATATTTTTGAATTGACCCGACCCGGGACTCAAACCCAGGCCCTCATGTCTGTAGCCAAACACGCTAACCACTAGACCAATGAGGTAGTCAATTTCTAATGAACCTATACTGAAACAATCATATCCTATATTTAATAGAAACTAATTGATACGTTCATGGAAATTCAATAAAAATACTTTAATAGTGACTGTCAATTCGTAGTTTGAGACAACATTTTTTGAGAATAAAATTCTCGGTAGAATGTCTTCCTTAAGTTCTTGACTAATAAAATCGTTTTAAATTACAAGTCAAGCTAATGATATTATCATGATCGTGATACAATTTTAATATATTTTTCCTTATTTTCAGATTATGAAATGTCAAAACTCGCGTTATTATCAAAACGTCCTTGTCTTACGATAAAAACAGTTTTAAACGGCCTTTGCTAAGCATATCTATATATATATAAAAAAGATATCCAGGTATCTATTGACTCATCACGACATCTCTGGAGCCATAGGGCGTAGATACTTGAAATTTGGTAGGAATATTCCTTTTGCCGAGTAGAGGTCAGCTAAGAACGGATCTTGCGAAATTCCACCCGCAAGAGGGTTGTAGGGGTGTTAACTATTGACTCCTAACGATATTGCAGTAATACACAGTAAATAGCTTATTGAAGTATTTTTACGTATGTTTCTTATTTGTAAAACGATTGGCTACATTAATGAAAATGCCGGAGAGAGATCAGGCGCAGGACCGACAGCTTAACGTGCTCTCCGAGGTACGGGGGCGGATCACACCGCCGAATTTTTCCCAACTTCGAGCAAATATTGAGAAAATCTTAATAGAAAACTCAATATAGACTTCGAATTCTCGACTTGAACCCAGGACCTCATGTCTGTGGCCGAACCACTAGATCAAAGAAGCGTCGGACTATGAGAGTAAAGGAATAGAGATTACACCAGTATACTATGCCTGCCAATTCGCAGCGGAGCAGCGTGGTGATCTATGCTCTAAACACCCTCTCTCATATGAGTGAGAAGGCTTGTGCCCAGCAGCGGGACGCTAATAGGCTGCTACTTACCTAACCATAATAAAAACGCTACCCAAAAAACATTCCAAGCAGACGAAGTCGTGGGTTAGCTAGTAATATGTATGTATATATAATTGTAAATAGCAAAATTTTACGTTATTGTAAGGAAGTATTAATACATTATAAAATTTTTATATATAAGTTTGAACTCATTGAAATTGTTAAAGTTTCTAGATATATAGCAATGTATTTAAGTATTGCAGGTTACACACAAATCGTGTAATAACCAATACGACACAGTCCTCTGATGAAATCGGATTAGAGACGCTGTACTAATTCAGACATCAGTGTCACAAATATCTAAGCTCTTGAGACAGAAGTTGCCACGCCTCATGCTTAACTTTTTAATGTACTATGTAGACGTAACAGGTTTACACTAAACCTTTCGGTAGATTGAGATTAAACAATCGATACGGTCATTGATCTACGCGACATTATCATGATGAAACAACATCATGGTATAACGGACAGATGGTCCAATAGATAGACAAGTGGATTCTTATTTAAGGTACTTTAGTACCAATGAGTTTTATTTGTAAGACTTATGTATCACATTGACATATGTGCTTTTCAGAGAAGGAAAACAACGCAAAGAAACCGATCCCTGGAGCAATTCTGGGGTATGTGTAACCTACCAACCCTCAATAGTGCAACATGGCGGGCATTTGCTCTGAAAACCTTCTCTTCTAGGAAGAGTAATTTATAGAATCGAATTGTAAATCTAAACTCACTCAAAAAAGTTAAAAGTACGTGCGTACAAAGTACACATGTCAGAAATGAAACTTCTATGGCAAACTAATTTTTAAGTCTCGTTAATATTTATCAAAATCTAAAACATTAGATTTCCGAGACTTAGAGGGAGAGGAAAAAGAAAATATGTTAGGAATTTGATTGTCATTAAAATATTAAGAATGTCGACAATTAATACAAATAATTTATTGAAATCTCTAACGACGTTATGTAAATACAAAACCCGCGTGTATTTTTGTCAATATTAGAAATTATTAATTAAATTTTGTTTTTGAATTTAAAAGTACAAAAATTATGAAATGACGAGTGGAAAATTAAAATGCCACATGTTATTTATAAATATAAAAAGTAACCTAACTTAACCTTCAAACGAATTAGCATAAAAAACGCTGCACATCTCCGTGCCTAAAGAAAACTTTCACTTCAAAATATACAAAAGCTTTGTAAGCTTATGTTGATAATTTTTATCACAATTTCTATTTATACAAATAACAAAATCTCTAATAATAATTTTACAGTGCGACTCCATGACCCTA
This sequence comes from Elymnias hypermnestra, assembly GCA_015832385.1. Classification (NCBI taxonomy): domain Eukaryota; kingdom Metazoa; phylum Arthropoda; class Insecta; order Lepidoptera; family Nymphalidae; genus Elymnias; species Elymnias hypermnestra. The sequence continues at coordinate 863,465 of JACTOM010000023.1, forward strand.
AAGTCTCAATTGCAAGTGAGTTAAGTATTTAAAATCTTAGATACTATCATATTTCGTACACAAATTGTAATTAAATTCTTAGTAATGTGTATTATTAATGATACAGACCGCAGAAACGACATTGAGCTACACTTGATCTTAAGATAAACAAGTAACTTTTAATAAGTAGTTAACTAACCACTGAAGTATACACCACAAGTACTTTATCATTAAATCTTCCTTTTATTACGGTCTATACATATTCATAAACATAAAATGACTATTTGTAATTTCAACATTGTGTTTTACTAAGCATGTTTGTTAATTACTTCAAGAGAAGTTATATAAAAATTATTTTTTAAAAATCTATTTGTTAAACTCTTAACATAGAGACTTTTCAATAGATGGTTCTGTACAATTATCTGCGAAAAGGATTATTAATTAAATTTAATTAGGAATAAATTGAATGAGAAACTCTTGTACTGTGTATAAAACTTATACTTTCGCATTTATAATATAAGCAAATGTTAGTATAAATTACAAAGATGACAAGAAAATTCAGATGAAGATGATCACCCTGATGCTGTGCTTAGATCATTATAAAGCCTATAAAAATATATATTAGGTATTTAGAATTCACCGCACGTAATACATGAGAAGGAAAACATGTTTAAGAAATCTGCTTATTTTAGGATATTATGTGTAACCTTAATGTGTGAACGTTATGCAAGTTAAACTCGTTAGCTCACAATTTGAACAGCCTTAGTGCGTTTGAAGTACATCAATCCATGTACAAATTCTTGATAAAAGAACAAATAAATACGATTTCAAAATAAATGGGATCTCGAAAATAGACTTATGATAGTTTTTACCGCGAATATAAAACTGAAAGGGAACAATACAGTGCATAAAACTTTGAATATGAGGCCAATAATTTCTTAAGTTTCGGGAGATATATAAATATATATGTCGGAGGGCAGATGTCTGTGGAACGCTGGCGCCATCTATCGGCGTGGACAGAGTCAATGGTGGCAGTCCGGCGGGAGTCACTCGGCAGTTGTCGAGTAGCGCTCGATCGGAACAGTCAACTGTTGAAACTGTCGCGTTCCTAGCTATTAGTGTTAATGAGTTTGTGTAAATTGATATCGGGAACATTAAGTGATTGAACATTATAAACCGAGTTAATTAATAAAGTGTTTGATTGCACCAACAATACCCATGACCGCCCACAGAATAAGAAATTAAATATTGGATCCAATTAATAACGATGTCGGCGGACAACCCTACGCCCCTGTGCTTTATGCTTCTCGGTTCTCTCTGATTCTCCGACATATATATTTAACAAAAAAAAACCGCCTTCAAAACAAACTGTTCCAAATATATTAATATGCTCTAAAAAGTAAAAAATAATTGCGTATTCTTTTTTAGAGTTCTCCGTATTCTTATATTCGGTATCGGCATCATTAAAAATTAAAAAAAAAGTCATTACTAATTTGGAACAGTTTGTTTGAAAGGCGGTTCTGTTTTTGTTAAAATTTTTATTTATTTTTTGATTTTTAGTGAATCTAAAGTACACTAACAAATTTGAATATGTTTACACCTAAAAAAACGTGTTGCTCATATGAGGTTGCACCGATTAAATGAAACAACTTTACAAAATGAAATTTATATTTATACCACCTCATCCGGGAGATAGAACCTGCAACCTTATACGTTACAGGTCGGTTGTTTTGCCACCTTGCTATCGACAGTCTTTTATATGGTAATCGAAAACATCACTAATACGCAAAAGTTTCCCTCCCCCCTTCCTCAGACTCTGCTACCACCGCTTCACAAGCAATACACCTTATGATATTGCAATGCAGCAACAAATGTAAGGTCATTGCCATTTGATTACAGACAGTTATATATTCTGCCATAAATCGCACCCTTACTGAGGCCCTTTAGGAGTTCCATTGATCATTATAGTTGACTACGACAATCACTTGAGCATACCGACGTTACGGTAGGTTACTCAAATATCCGGAGAGCTTATAAAAGATTCTGCCGAGTATCCTTAATTTGTTCCAAAGAATTGAAGAGTTCCGTTACTTTGTCAGGGATCCCATGATCAGAACTTAACCAAACTATCATCAAATAACCGTTGAAGTATATCTTTTCCAATAAAAAAAGAATCATCAAAATCGGTTGGCGTGATCTTGAGTTATTCGTCCATTTATCGCGCACATGATTAATGCAAATTTAACACTTATCCGGTTTTCTCATTAATGCCATCAAGAACATTAATGCCATCAGAACTGGATTTAAAAAATGGAACCCTACGACAAGAATCACCTTTCATATAAAAGATGGTGAGTTATCAGGTAGGTTTGTGGTCATTTCGTCTTTGGTTATGGCAAATAACTTTAACACCTATTTAAAGGTATACTGATGTGCAGAGTTACAGAAGTACCTTCAGTCACAGAGAAAAAGTTTCAAGAAATACCTACAATGCAAGTTCGCAAGTTTGGGGGCAACACGTTTAAGAATTGCTCTTTCCCAAAATTCTCGATATCTTCCCAAACTAAGATCACGTGACATTGAAAGAATCATAACGGCCCCTAGTTAAAAGCTATACTTTACAATTTATATTATCCGAATTTTATACGACATCATCTTTGGGTCGCGCAATCGTGTTAAAGCACAACGGAATACACAAATTTTATTCAAATAATTACCCAGGCTACATGATATTTGATATATAAATCGGGAAATCGAATCTTAAATTCAAAACCTGATTGAACTGGTAATTATTGTATGGCAATTAATGTATTTATGTGTAACCTACTTGAAACTTGTTTATATCCTTTTCGCCCACCTTGAACAGAATCCGTAAAAGCCAAATAGGCTTTTGTTTTATGTCCCTTTTCTGGAGACCATCTTATTCTTTAAAATATACATAAGAAGCTGCTTTGGTAGCATAGTAACAAAATTTATAAAAGCAATTTTTACAGAAGTGCCGTTTAATTGATAAAACAATTAGTTTTGTGGTTCGACCTTTCTGCCGATTTGAAAATGACTTATTACTTAGTTTGACATTTTTGCCAATTTCAAATATGTTGATAACAGGTGATGCAATTAAATCACTTTTTATAAAGTTAAGCTTTATCTATGACGTTAGTTTAATCTACGAGTGCACGGCATTTTTATTGAAGTTCCTACGCTAATAAGCTTTTTTTTATACGAACTTTAAAAATTATAAAACACAAATATTTTTTTACCTATGAGCTTTATAGGCTTTAGAAACCATTCAACCTATGCGCCGTCGCCTATTTTATTACAAAAGCAAGAAAATGAAGACGGTTTCAGACCTCTAAACTTCCTTACTCCCTTATCAGAAAATTTTCATAGTATTCGCAAATTACTTAAAATTTATCAAAGTCACTTCTTTCATAATGTCTGTTACGATATACGGTTTTTCCCATATTCCAGATTGATCGGGAAATACGCGGATGACACTGAGGTTAACAGCGAGTATCTAAAAAATATCCTGTAAACACAATGCAAACGATATATTATATTTAAAAGAGTTATAATGGTGAATCCAAATGAATCAATGGGGAATTCTTATGACACGATTGTAAGAATAATGTATTTGAAGATCCGTCTTTGAATATATTTTTTTCTTACTTGATTAAGCTCTGACATGTGACACATTATCCTGCTTTCGTTACGTAATAATATATGCTCTCTTTAGGTAAATACTTTAAAATGCTATTGTATTTTTATATTCATTATCGTGTTATTGAATAACACTTGCCTGTTCTAGGAATACAATAATACAATTTTAAAAAATCTTCATTACAGCAAAACCGTCTGAAAATTAAACATGCTCGTATAGTTTAAATAAATATCACCATAACTTCTTGTAGCGTTATTTTTACCAATTTAAAAATAAGCGAATGATTTTGAATATTTCCTAATGTATCATTAATAAATCCAAAGCAGCAATATATACAATATAAAAAAAATATCGTCAAAAATGTAAGCATACGAAGCTCAAAAAGTAGTACAAGTAAGTATATCTACCATGAATTTTATATAAAAACTACTATAAATGTCAGTGAATTTTTAGAAAAAAATATATAAAACCTAACCTATTGTGTTCCGTTAACTTGACTACGTTGTTGTATATATCATTTGATATATGTACCATTATCTTTACATAAAGTTTACTTATAAACATGTAATAAATAATGTTATATTTTTACAATCCCATTTTTTGTTAATGTATAACGATATAAAATGTTGATGCATCTATTTTATTGAAGGTTACAATAATAGTTAACTTTACATGTTTAGTGAAGACAACTTTGTCTATTACTTTTTAAGGTTACTGCATATTTAAGCGTAAACTACGTCCTCTTTATAATAATTTTACAGTTAAAAATACTTAAGACTCGGCTTACATTGCTATAGTTTTAATCGGGTTTTACTCGCATTTTATCACACAAATTCGTGTAACGGTTCGTTGTTTTTACAAATTTATTGTACATTATTTAGAACTTTTTTTACGCTGGAAAATGGCTTTACGCACCCCGATCACAGTAAAATCTTATCGGGAATGTGGGACTCACTGGTAAGCCAGAAAACCCACTAAAACCTAGCGATACCCTCCGCATCCTTTTGATCGGTAGACGCAATCTACCCTGTCACTCCGGATAATTCTTCTAGGAAACTTAAGAAGGAGGAAGGAGAAGCGCAAATTTACGCCTCCTACCTCCCAACCTCCTCCGCCGTATCAAAGGAGCGTCCACTCTCATGTGCCTCCTTCAACGAACTAACACTTTCACAGAAGGAGGCCACTGCTCTCCATTCCCTATAACCGGTGAGCATTGCGCCATCTATGCCCTCCAGAGAAAGGTTTCCTCCGACCAACGTCCCTGCTGGGGTCACCATGCCGGGCATTCTGCCAGAGTGTGCTGCACTGTATCCACAGGTTCATCACATTCATGGCAGGCAGGCGTTTCCTCCATTTAGAACTGATTTAGATCTTAAGTAATGGGTTTCCTATTTACATATCTATTGTAAATTATCTAGACCTTACTATATAGCAAAATATTTGAGTGGTACTGAACCCTAAGTAATGGGTTTCCAAGTTTTGGGATCAGTGTATTGTCGAAATTACAGTTACATTCTCTTTGAAAGCGTAACATGTTCGAATCCTGGGCCGGCACTGTTAAGATTATCTTTAAAAAATGAACTTGTGTGCTTGATAGTTCTTTCTAATCCATCGTTGTGCTTCTCAACGAAGCAAAACACCGTGAGGTAATCTGAATATTGCGGGAATAATTATGGAGTTTATATATAGTCATGGGGTATGTGTAGTCTGCCAAATCGCAGTGGAGCAGAGTGTTGTTTCTATCCTTTAAAAACCGTCTTTGCTTTATGTGTGTGATGAAGCCGATGCCCAGTTGTAGGACGTTAATAGGCTGGTAATTACTTGTATCACTTTTCTATGAATAGAAATTTATGTTTACACATTCTTATTGCCCAAATAGTAATAGTTTATTACATGATTTAAAACAAACATTTCGACCGCCTATAGGAAAACCAAAATTATTATATTAATTTTTAAGTTCAGCAAAAGGTCTTATATATTTAACATTACTTTGTGTTTTAATGGTGATAGTTTAGCTCTTAAATGCGACTTTAGCATCAGCTAAGGTAACATTCAAGCGCTATTCTATACAGTCTAAGATGTTAAGGGGAAATTTACCTAATAACGGTTTCTACACAGCATCGGTCCGTAATGTAAACGTTTTGCTTAACGGCAGGTATTTGTCGGTAGGGTGGTAACTGACTACAGCAAAAATCATCCACTATATCAGATTCAAACATGTTAAAATAGACGATTTCCTAAATTTGCCCTACCAGGAGTACTACCCAGGACCTCTGCTAGGAAAGCAAGTGTTCCTACTATCACGAAACTGAGGCTGATTGGTAACATTTTACTTTGAATTAATTGAGATATAAATCCATTTAACGAGCAATAACTAAACGAGCGAAGACGCGGCAATGCGCTCGTAATTTACAAAGCTGTCTATAATAAAATAACATTAAATACACAATTATTTAATGATCAGTAGTAACCTCCAATTTGCCCAGCTGCTTACATTCAAACAACTGATTGACTGATTAGTATGTAAGAGAGCTCGTTTAATATTAAAACTGACCTTGCCTTCATCCAACAAAAGGAAGTGTTTATTTGAATTTACTATGCCTCGTCTATAACAAATTATCAATAGAAAGGTCATCATGATATCACTTGATTATAATTCCGGAAATGCTTTTTTTAGTAGATAACTTAAACTGGTTTTAAATAGTATAATGAGAATTTATAAAGATTTTCCTCCGCATCGTTTCATATTTTTATTTGCCTTATAAGAACCTTACCTGTATACATAAAACATCGATGTACCTAGTATATATTGTACTAGCTGAACCCGCGACTTCTTCTGCGTGGAATGTTTTTTGGGTAACGTTTTCATTAATTTAGGCAAATTATTTTACAAATAAGAAATATACGTATAACACTCCCGCAACTCCCCTTGCAGGTGGAATTTCGTATAATTTGACGGCATCGTTGGCGCAGTGTTGCGAGTATTCGCTTTGCTAGCGGAGGTCCCAGGTTCGATCCCCAGTAGGATGAATTTAGGAAATTGTATTTTCTAATTTGTCTGAGTCTGGTCTGTTGGGAGGCTTCGGCCTTAGCTAGTTACCACCCTACTAGCAAAGACGTACCGCCAAACAAAGAGATTTGTATTACGATGCTGTGTAGAAATCATAAGGGGTATATCGCCTTTTACCAGATTAGCGCGCTTCTATCTTAGACTGTATCATCACTTACCTTCTGTTGAGATCACAGTCAAGCGCTAAACTGTCAGCAATAAAAAAATACATATAATATATAGATTTATACAGATGCTTTGAAAGATCGATACGATACAATCCATAAAATTATAGGAGAGTTGTTAAAAAATTAAACAAACTGCTCAAGTCAAATGATGACACACTGACCTTTTGTGGCACTACAACGTCAGTTAATGATTTTCTGACACAAGAAAACACCAGTCCAGATTAAGACAAGTTACAAAATGCAATTAGCTTAACTTTTCCTGTCAGAAATCAAATTTAAAACCTTTGCTAGCAAAGCGAGTACTTGCAACTTTGCGCCATCGAGGTCGTCAAGGAAAGAAGAATATTTTGCCTGCTACATGACACTTGAAAGTATTAAATTATAAAATAAAAACAAACGAATTGTTATCTGTGTCAGGGGAACAGTGCAGTGTATAATAAGTAATTTGCGGCCCATATGCCTACTAATGAAAATTGCTGTATCATTCTATTCTCACTGACCCAGAGTCTGAACATTCCATTGTTATTACGCATACAACAGCCACGTTATATTATAACCACTCAACATATAATACTATATAAAATAATACAATATTAATTTATATATTTGAAGTAAAAGTATTCATTAATCAAGTAGACTTACCAACTCTTTCTAATCTCTGTCTAACTCTGACCGTTGGTAATGATAATCTCCCACCCGATCGGAATGTTCATTTTACTGAGGAGATACCGACAAGAAACTCAGTTGCTACTGTTTTAAAATTTATATTTTGTAACGAACATTCTCACCGTTGTAATGAACGTCTGGGTTGCAAGTATTTCCTTTTATTTTTTTAACAATTTTAATGAAATTTTACATAAAATCTATTCATTTGCCAAAAGACGATGGTATTTTTTTTAAATGGATAACTTATTGAATATTATTACATATTTAAAACTGATTGGGACATTTGCTATGAATTTTCGATCTGAAATTGTTTGATTTGGGACATTTTCAACTGCCCTTATATCTCCCATCCAATTTATGACGTCTTCTTTCTTTAAAAATACATTTTTTTATTAACCCTAGTAATATTGTATAGCAAATATTGTAAACATCTCTGTAAATTCATTAAGTATATTATAATATTAAGTTGTAAAAAAATTGTATAAAGTTTGCGTCATTTCGTTATTTAAATTAACTCGTTCTTAATACTTTTTTTTAATTTCTAGAGGTTTAGGTAATCAACAATAAGATACCAACTATGATAATCAAAATTATGATTTTGGAATCTCATAAACCGTTCAATCACTTCCGTGACGGCTAAAAACCAATAAATAAAAGAAGAGGAAAATTGATGAAAATTAGATCAAGCACATAAGATTCGTGTTAATAGATTATGTGCCTTCGTAATTAGTATTTTTGACTTGATAGCGTCTTATAAATCGATGAAAGCCGGCTGCGCGCACATAAAAGAATCGATCATTGTCACGTTCCACCTAAGCCGAGCGTGCAAGCAAGAACAAGTGATGGAGAGGCGCGATCGGCCTTGTAGCGTCGCTAATAATGTGAGTATCACTTTTTTTCATAGGTTGCAATTCAAGTCTATCATCGTCTTCCTCGATGTCCTAAACGATGGATATTTATAATTAGACATCGTATAGAAAAAATTTGAACTAAAGCTCATGTTCTTAATATGGAAATGTCAATGTTGCGAATAAAACTGACCTGATATAAAGAAAGGAACTCAACATTGTTATTCAAGACACATTCGATGTATTCTACAAGAAATAGTTTGTCACTTTTCAATGGACATCTGAGGACGTGTTTTCAAACATGCACCGTGTGTGCTCCCCGCGTGGGGCGGCGTGCCGCGCGGGCGTGCACGGCTTCACGTACAGTTGACGCGTGACGCACGCCGTAACGTGATGAAATTCGCAATTATACTTGTATGCTTTACTTACTTTACTAGAACGGACCGATTTAATGGATGACCTTCCATAATCTAAGTAGCTAAAGTAAGAGGATTTGAGTTAATTGGAAGCAATTTCAGAAACATTTTGCTCTTCGTCTGCAATAAATATCACTTACGTTGTATTTACCAAGTACAATATGTACTTTATATATTGAAAATTAGCTAAGCCACTCTTAAGTTCATGGCTTTTATTTCTATGATTTATTAACATTTTAAAGTGGATTTTCATTACTTGTTTATTAAAACTTAGGAATTTTTGCTAATGAGAGTTAATAATAAGCAACAACATAAATAGATTAACATAACTATTACAAAGCAATTAAAAGTGATATGTAACAACAAACTTAAATAAGTTTTGACGTAAAAGGCGCATGAGGGTATTGTTTTTACGGATGAAACGCGTGATTAGCGTCACGAAGCTTTTTTATGCTAATTCGTTTGAAGGTTTGGTAGTTTTAATATTTACAAACTAGCTGAACCCGCGACTTCGTCTGCGTGGAATGTTTTTTAGGTAGCAATTTCGTCAATTTAGGCAAATTGTTTTACAAATAAGAAGTCTGACCTCTACTCTGCAAAAGGTATATTCCTACCAAATTTCAAGTCTCTACGCCTTATGGTTCCAGAGATATCGTGATGAATCAATATATACTTAGATATCTCTTATATATATATCAGATGACATTTTAATCTGCCCTTGGTCGTTTAATAATTTAGTATACTCTTTTTCATAAAATATTTAATAAAATAAACATATTTCATAAATTATCGTTTCCAAATTTTAAATTTAAAACCAAAATTTGACTAATTATTTCTAATATTGACAAAAAACACGTGGCATTTTTATTTTCAATTCGTCATTTAATGATAATTAAATTCTTAACATATCGTCCTTTTCCATCCCTCTAAGTCTCGGAACTCTAAAGTTTTAGATTTGTATAAATATAAACAAGACTTAAAAATTAGTTTACCAAAGAAGTTTCACTTCTGACACGTGCACTTTGAACTAAAGCACTTTTAATTTTTAAATGAAATATGTTGTGATATCTACATATAAGTGAATAGATAGCTGTTTGAAAAGAAACAATTCAGCAAATTGAGGCAATTTTACAATTGTTTAGATAATTTGAATGACATTTACGAAATACACTTGGAAAGATCTGGCCATCCATCATGTCACAGCGACGCACATTGCCTGAACAATCGTGTCGATCTATACACGTAATGAGATGAGAACTCGGAGACAAAACTTAGTGAACGACAAAGGTAAACGCAGATAAGCCTCGCGTACGCTGCCTGCGGCCGCCAGAACCTTGAATGCTCCTTCCCTCGATATAATAATAAGCCGCTCAGTCCGGTCCGAACCTCTATCGACATAGCACGATTTTTTTTAACAATACAATAACTTTTTACGCACACTTCGAACAATGCACCCCGAACGATCATCGTCCCAGTGATATTCAGTGCAATGCAGTGACAACTTCCAACAGTGAGACAGTGAAAAGTGTATTGTTATGTGCCACAGTAGGGGATACACGACAATTTATTAAACAATTGTTAAGGTCGGTACATAATTAAGGCAATTTTGATCAATATTTCATACAAAGTTAACATAATTTACGTAATTTGTCCTTAGCGATGAAATTTATAATATGGGTGACAGTAATTTATTTTACTTCCGACAGAAACGAGCATAATAAATTGCAATGTCACGACCTCATTTTGTTCAACGACCAATATTTGAATATTATGATAGCACAACAGAGTTCAAATCTATTTAGCAATGTTTTATTTGAGAATAGTTTGTAAAATGCAGCCTTGAAGTTGTAATGTAAATCTTTGACAGCTGGTACACCCGTAATTTAAACTCCATGTCATATTTCAAAACTCAAATTAGTTTTACACGAAATAAGCTTTTTCTTACAACAAAAATGTTGAATCGTAATATAAGTTTAATATATCTGACATTTATCCTTTAAATTCGTCGAAAACAAACGTCGATATTTTTACATTATATCGTAAAAAAATGGGTATATTTATATTACAAAATACAAGGCATTTATACTCAGTAATTCTGAAGATACTTCATTGAAGAAATATCCCATACAAGTAAAAACGATTGCCCCAACACGGTGACGTATATATCACTTAACGCCATGGTTATCTATATGCATCGGACCGGAAAACCTCAATATTATTATAATAGATTTAACTATAAGTGCGATCGTATAAATAGTATAATAGTATAATAGATCGTATAATGCATAAGAACAAATTTGAGTAATTCCGTTAATGCAGTGAAAATGATTATATTGAAATTGAGAAATAGCTGAAAAACATTAGTTAATAAACCCACTTCCTTTCTAAACGAACAGAACAACGTCTACCGGGAGCATTACTAAGTAATATACAACAAGATGTTGCAAAAGTTGTATTTCTTTTAATGGACAAACTTGTCTTTTAGGATATCCACCAAACCAAATTGATTTCATAGGCTGCAATGTTTCCTCCATAATCCAAATTTGTAATGAATAAAAAACTAGCAATTTTACACTGCCAATCGATAATTGCCTGCCAATCCGCAGTGGAGCAGCGTGGTGGGTCTATGCTCTAAAAACCCTCGCTCCTCGGAGTGAGGGTTTTTTGCCTGTGCCCAGCAGTGGGACGTTAAAAGGGCTGCTATTTACTTTTACTTTTTTTTTACTTATTCAATAATTTTTTCGATTCTTATATATAATAGAAGTCGTAAATATATCTTATGTGGCAGATATATTAGAGTTACTAATATATTCATTTTAAATACATAAGGAGACACATTTATGATGATACCTACTGTAATCCTGCTATTTGTGGTATGTATGATACAGATTAGTTCATACAAATACTAGTCATTTGGACTAGAATTGGGAATTGAGATAACAACATACTGGACCAATGCAAAATGGATATCGTCACACACATTGATGACTTTTGGATAAATAAAGAAAAAGAAACATATAGACTAAGCCATTATTAATATAAATATATAAGAGTCCGATCACGATAATTGGAACATATACAATACAATGCAATACAAAATTCTTTATTGCACACCCAATACATAAAAAAAAACAATACAGATAAAACAATCCATATACATTATGGAATAGAATTGGCCTTATCGCTGAAATAGCGATCTCTTCCAAGCAACCAAAAATGCAAAAGGAGGACACACAGAAGCAAAGAAAGGTGTACTTAATCTATTTACAACTAACAGTAATAACACTCATAATAATTAATAAATATAATAACAGTATCAATTACTAAATTCTTGGACAGGAAGTAGTCTTTTACCATCTTTTTAAATAAATTATGGGACTGAGCATATTTTATATTGATCGACAGTGAGTTCCAAAGATGAGCAGCTTGAACTGAGAAAGGTTTTGAAAAAAAAGAAGTTGAGTGAGAAGTATAGTAAATATTATATATATATATATATATATATATATATATACATATATAAAGTTGTAGTGTATATAGTTTCAAATTAACAGCTTGTCGCTGAGTGCATTTGCAAGTATATACGGTACCTGTATAAATAAATCACTTTTAAGTGTTTGTTGCCGCTAACCTCTGAAACGGCTGAACCGCTTTTGAATGCACTATCACAGGAGTGGCCAACAAGTCGATCGCTGGCAAGTTTCATGCAGCGACGCATTCAATGATTAATGTAAATTTAAACTTTATTTTATTACTTTATACTCTTCCTACCTAAGAAATAGGTCGATCGCGACTCAATTTTAAAATAAAAAGTAGATCTTATGTGCACCAAAGTTGGCCACCGCTGCACTATCACTGGCAAACAGCTGATCTTATAATAAGTAACTTAATCTACTTTAATTTTAGGGGAAAAAGACACTCGGAACGCGTCTAACCCCGCGGGGAACATCTAGTTGCTAAATAAAGTATTTAAACCTGTCTCTTAACCAATAGTAAAAAATTCAAGAATTGTAAGATCAGTCTTTCGACAATTCTTTATAAATGAAATTTCCGTCTGATGATTTAGCAATGCTATTTGCTTTAGATAATAATGAGTACAGATTTTTTATGTTTCAACACAAGCCGTTACGGCCTATTGAAATGAATCCATTCGATGGCCGCTATAAGTTTTACTAAATATATTTTTTATACAACTCACTGGCATACTCATTAAATCTATTCACCATATCACACCCCAACTTTCTTGAAGTGAAAGTGAAGTGTTTGAAGTTTAGGTAGTTTTAATATTTACAAATAACAGGTAGCATTTAAATTTGCCACACATCATTTAATAATTTGATATAATACTTTTCATAAAACATGAAATAAATATATTTCATGTCAAACAAAATGTAATTAATATTGACAAAAAACACGTGGCATTTTTATTTACAATTTAAAAAGTGATCGACGTGTTGGTTCATTGTCAAATATTTATGGGTACATTCAAAAATTCGTTTTATGGCGTAACTTATGAAGAGCTAAAAAAATAGACCAAATTAAATGAATAAAGTTTATTGGGGTTTCTAATCATTAGCCAAGAAGTCAACCAAAAAAAAAAAATTAAGAAGTGAAACTTCATAGGCAATCAAATTTTTAAGTCTTTTTTATATTTATACAAATCTAGATTTCCGAGACTTAGCGAGTTAAAAGGAAGATATCTTAGGAATTTAATTGTCAATAAAATATTAAAAGTGTCGAAAATTAATACAAATAACATATTGAAATCTCGGATGAAGTAATGTAAATACAAATGCCACATGTTTTTTGTCAATGTTAGAAATGATTTATTAAATTTTGTTTTTGAATTTAATATTTAGCAAAGAGAATCTATGAAATATTTTTATTTCAGATTTTATGAAAAATAGTATATTTAATTAATAAATGACGAGTGGCAAATTAAAATGTTATTTGTAAATATTAAAACTACCTAAACTTCAAACAAATTAACATGCACGCTGCACATCCTCGTGACGAGTTTCATTCGTAAAAAATTTGCCCTCATACGCCTATAAAAGTTTCACTTTAAAAATGTAATTAAACTTCAGAGGATACTCCCACTGGGTTCGTCGATCAGCTATCTCTCAACGCATTATAAACTATTTTCAATTAAATTTCTTTCTGGTAAGGAAGTACCAAAATTTGCTATCTAAAACCAAACTTAAACAATAATAAAACAGACCAATACATTTATAATATAAAAATGAATCGCAATATGTGTTGGTAAGCGCATAACTCAACAACGCCTGGACCAATTTTGCCAATTCTTTTTTAAAAGTTCGTTGATGTCCAAAGATTGTTTTTACGGCGACAAATGTTTAAATAATTGCAGAGAAAACCCCCCTAAAAACAGCCCTTTTCTGTTTCCCATACAAACGTTCTCTAACTGAAATGTAGAATCAATTTCACCTTTATTGCTATCCAATAAAGTTCATAATAAATTACAAGTACTCACTGTTGTCTAATCAATGTAAGTGTTTTCCTAACGTCAATGAGTCAATTTGCACTTTATTACGGCTGCGTTAAGTTCAAAACCAATTGAATAATCACAAAAGAGCTATAGATCATTAGTACTGCTGTAATTTCATTTCGAAAATCATTCGTAAAACTGAAATCTGCAACATTCCAAATCTTTTTGACAGAACGAAGGCTGTCGGGTTTGCTAGTTTCTAATACAATCAAAAGCCTGCGACTTTCTTAAAATAAAACTAATGTTATCCAGGGACTGTGGAACTAATAAAAGGTTCTTTAAAAACTTATATTATATTATGTATAATGTGACATTTTTATGAAAACTATACAATTGCCTATAATATTACTATATGTTTTACTTACTATTTATACATATACTTTATTTCCAAATGATTTCAAGTTGAATTACCTTTTGCCTGATCTGCGCTCTTTCATTTTAGACTATCTTTTCTGATTTTTTTAAATTACAGTTTATTCTAATAAAAAGCATGACAATGTGATTTTCTAGTATCAAATTTCTAGTAAAGCAAATCTTAACCATTAGGTGTATAAATCCAATGAAATTAGCAATTGGCATAATTAATTTCGTTTCGAAGGTTGACATGGGAGTCAAGGCGTAAAATCTTAGTATAAAATACTAGTTGCTTATAATAGAACTTATAAAACTCAGCATTTAATGTTTCGCTATTTCGGTTTTAACTATTATTTATTATGTGATATTTTAAAGACAATTACAAAATCGCCTTTAATAATACAATATGCTTTATATACTATATACTCGTATAGATTTTATTTGATAGACATCTCCAAGTGTTAAACTATAACATATTAAAATCAACAACAGTAACTTGCTAACATACCAAATGGCAGTTACGTGATAACAATGCGTGTAATTAACAAACATGAATACATTCCGGACCACGTCAGCCTATATATGTAGGCATTGCAGATTATTGTAAAGTAAAATAAATGTCTTAGTTCCTTTATTTATTAATTTATAAGCTGCAATACAAGTTTATTTTTGTGTATAGTATAGACAAGAAGCTGTGGATCTGGAATTAGACACCTGGACAGTTGTAACGAAAAAGAAATTAATTTGTTTAAATTTTTAAAATATCTATGTAAAATTTATTGTTGTTTAAAACCATCACTGTGTTGTTTTGTGAAAGAAAACATCGTGGGGAAACCTAAATATTCCTTGAACAAATCTGACATATTCGTAGCTGGATAGGCAGCACAGGAGCAGCGAGATGGATCGATACTCTAAAAATCCATTTCCTATGAATCAAGAGGGATATGCCCAAAAGTGGGACGTGATTGAGATGTTACATCTAAATAAAAGACAAAGGATAAACCTATCTATTAATATATCCAAAATGTGCCATAGAGGACTTAGAAATGTTTTAAGATATGAAACTTTTTTTGCAATGAAAATAAATGCAATATAGACGTATAAAAACCTCGTCAATAATTTCTACTACTCAATTTAAGCGTACACAAATTTGTTTTTAACACAATTATTAACACAACAAAGTTAACTTGTGTTATATACTTAACTCAAATTAGAATATCCTTATTCTAATAAATACCTGCGTGCTTCGTCACTTGCTACTCATTCCTATCATCCTTGACCTACTCATTAGATTAATTACTCATCGCATCAGAAATAGATTCACCGTAAAAATGTTACTAATAAAACTATAAGGGCATTGAGTTACTTACATATTATGTATACACTATGTAAATAAATATTTAATTTCAAGCCTGCTTTGAATAATGATACCGAAGTGAGACTAAAACATTTACAGTTATGCAAGGTATTCGTAATTAAGCTGAGTTGTGATTCACTGGCGATGCAATTGGCCCCCTTTTTCTATACATTTCAAATATGAAGATCGCATTGTAAACTCAAGAAAACCTGGATAATTAGTTTCGTAGATAGTCTTCTCATTGACTATAACGCAAATGACAATTTTATTGAATTGCTCCCCTCCGCAGTTCGAGAGAAAAGAAAACAATTTTAATAATGATCTCATAATGATGATAATCTATCTATCTATCTAGGTAAACCCAGTTATCGCCGCTGTCCATTGTCAGGGGAAGCTGCAAAGGCCTGAAACCTTGATCTGGAGGTTAAAGTTCTCCGACGAAAAGACAATGGTTGACAGGTGGAAAAAGAAAGCTATTTGTTGGTGTAACTAAACCTCGCCTAAACCCTTTCAAGGAGCATCTAGCGCTGTCCTACAGATAAGTGCAGACACTACCTTTCCACAAAGGTTTTGGCAGATTCATTGCAAATGCTGAAACTCCCCATGTTCTTCGATGAAAATTTTAAGACAAGAATTGTAATGAATCCTTTCTGCGTAGCGAGAATGTAACGTAAAGCGAGAATATAAAGTAATCAATGCTACTTCTCATCAGAGGCGATGCACATTTACGCACCTTCCCCTATCTTCATGAATCCCTAGTCGCATAGTTCCGAGGCATCAACTCCTCTGGGCTTGAATAAACTTATCGGTTTTAATGGATATTACAGGCTCCTGTCCTTCTTGAGTTTTACACCACTATTCTCGACCTATGATAAAGTGAATGCAAAGGACCATTACGCAGCTTTATAAAATATGCCGGCTTAATAGACTTTCCGTTGCCGAGGGTAGCAGGTATAATGATTAATCATATTATATAATAATATTCCTCGAATTATATTATATAGCTTCAATAATTTTATTACACGTTTAAATTCAGTATTCAAAAACATATTAATTCTCTGTGTATCTAAAATTAAGTATACTAAATTACTTTTAAAATGCCAAGTTTAGTTTAGTTTCAAGGTTATCATTTAAAAAACTTTTAGTGTCTTTAACCTTATCGATCGCGCGATAGTATCGACGTTGTAAGCATAAACTTTGTTAGTAAATACAAACTACGTAAAAAGTAGTATTTTGTGGTTTGGTTTCATTTTGCATAACTACGTCCAATTAAAGCGTTTCGTTTTTGGATTTAACATCTGTTTGTCAATCTGTTTGTTTAACCGAGTGTCTTAGAAAAACTACTGAACCGATTTCATTTGGGCTTTCATTGTTTGAAAGTACAAGGTCAGCAGAGTTACTGAGATGAGATTTAATGATGCAATACGCTCTTTTCAAATCGGCCGAGTTAAACGTTATAACCACATTTTAGATAGAATTGTTGTTTTTACAACTGACTATCTTATTAAAGCCATCACGGCCTAGTGGTGAGAAACGAGGATGCTCACCACTAGTTCAAAGAAGACGTGGGGACAAGCACCATTAATTTGCTCTTTATGAAACGAAACTTACGATCTTGATTATTTATTTCATTCTATCATTGTGCTTTTCGATGAAAGAAAACATCCTGAAAAATCTGCATATCCCGGTAGTAATAACGGGGTATGTGTACCCTGCATGGAACAGCACAGTAGGTCTATGCTCTAAATACTCTCTTTTTTCTGCCTGTGCCTAGCAGTAAGGCTGCTTCTTACCCTGCCTTATCTAACAATCTAGGGTTTGAGCCACTAAGCCTCTGAATATAACCGCAACTCGCTCCAATAGTGAGTTATCACATCGCTAGCAGAGGTCCTGGGTTCTATTCTCGGCAGGCCAAACATAAATATTTTTGTCTGAGTCTGGACTGGTGGAATTCTTCAGACTAGAGTTACCATCCTACCAATAGAGTCGTGCCGCCAAGTAAAAAGGTTTGTGTTCCAGTACGATAACCTGTAGAAACCATGAAAGGTCAATTACCTCTTCCCATAATTGCGCTCTTTCATTTTTAACCGACTTCAAAAAATGGAGGAGGTTATCAATTCGTCTATATGTTTTTTTACGTTTGTTACCTCATAACTTTCGACTGGGTGAACCGATCTTAATGATTCATTTTCTATTGGAAAGGATATACTTCAACGGTTGTTTTATGATAGTTTGGTTAGTTTTTGATCATGGTATCCATGACAAAGTAACGGAACTCTTCAATTAACGATACGGAACTCTTCAATTAACGATACGGAACTCTTCAACTAACAAATTAACGATACTCGGCAGCATGTTTTATAAGCTCCCGTATGGTCAAGTGATTATCGTAGTCAACTATGATGATCATTGGAACTCCTCAACAGCTTAAGGTAAGAGTGCATTTGTAGCAGAATATCTAACTGTCTGTAATCAAGTGGCAATGAGCCTACGTTTGTTGCTGCATTGCAATAATACACCAGATATACGCAAAAGTCAGCCCCCCCTCCCCCGCTGTTGGTAGAGGGGTGGCTAAGTAAACTACATGCTACGTATGAGGTTGCGGGTTCAAACCCGGATGTGGCGTTACCAATGTAAATTTCACTCTGTTTATTTGTTTCATTTAAACGGTGCCGGCTCATATGAACGACACGATTTTTAGATGTACCCATATTCAGACAAATTTGTTAGTTTACTTCAGATTAATATAAAATAAAAAATATGAACATTAATATGCTCCAAAAAGTAAAAAAATAACTGCATATTCTTTTTTGAGTTTTTCGTATTCCTATATTATTCTAATGCAAAATTTCTAGTAAAGTAAGTCTTAACTATTGGAAATACGTATACTCGTACAATAATATTAGCAATTGGTATAATTAATTTAGTTTCGAAGTTTTCATGTGAGTCATGACGTAATATTTAAGCATACAATATTTTTTGTGTAGAATTGGACTGATAAAAATTCAGCATTTTATGTTTTGCTATTTCGGTTTCTAGATTGTGGAAACATAAGAGGACGTTGTACAATAACAAACCATCTAAACTCTATACCGGAATTTTTAGTTGCGAGGTTTAACTCAATGTAACTTTTATTATCTAAGTAATCATTAATATCATTTTCATATTAATACCATGTACATATATCTTACCATTGTTTAGAACGCTGATTGCGTACAATTTTAATATCTTCATCAATTAAAACCTATTAAAAATTATATTGATGTCAATATATCTTGTCAACAAGTTTATTGTGCTCACTCCAACGTCGATGCGTTGTTAATTTAAGACTTGTTGTTTCCCACGTATTCTTAAATGTTACATCATTTATGCTTATCCGCATTGCATTTAATCCATTGTTGTATAACTTCTTAAAGTCTTCTTTAATGGGGGCTATAAGACAATTAATTTAAGCAATTATTTTTATGTGATAGACGTTATTATCTATTCTATTTACAGTAATATCCTCTCAATGGAATTTCGGCCTCGAAGCCCACTATGCAGAAGTGTCTGCTGACTTCTACATGTAATTTACGTTGCCTTTTTTTAATATAAAATAGAAGTAGCCTAAGTTACCCCTTTTAATATAAGCTATTTGTGAGCAAAAATCCTGTAGTAATTGGTCTGTTTTAAAGATTTTCGGGAACAAACATACACAATAACATATAAAACAAACATGTAAAATAATATTTTTAATAATTCTAAATGTTCTAATGACTGATGTTATTACTTATGTACGAAATAGCAGGATAACTAAATAGTTTTCCAAGTTTAGAGAAAAATATTTATTTTTAACCGATTTCTATGGTAATGTGTAATAGAATAATTTCGATACGAGAAAACACGAAGATTAACTTAAATAAATTTATTATTACAACATTGTGTTGTGCAAATTTCTCATACATATTACATCTTTCGTTTATCGAATAGACGTTATTATAAAGATTTGTATTCAATTCTATTTCAGGCAATCTTAAATGCCTTTATGTCATAAAGAATACACACTGTAGAAACTACAGAGATATTTATGTAACGTTATTTTGAAATACGTTATAACTCTTTCCTCTTTTTCATTTCTTAATATATATACTGAAAATGTTCAAAAGCGATTGTTATGTCTCTTTATATCATTACTTTAAAGTAATTTACATTTGCTCTCAAATTCATACAAACAGCGATATAAAAAAGTTAAAAGTGCGTGCGTACAAAGTGCACTTGTCAGAAGTGAAATTTCTTTGGAAAACTAATATTTAAGTCTTGTTTATATTTGAACAAATCTAAAACTTTAGAATTCCGAGACTTAAAGGGAGAGAAGGAACATATGTTAGGAATAAATTTCATTTTCATTATAATATTAAAAGTGTCGAAAATTAATACAAATAATACGACGAATTGTAGATAAAAAGGCCAAGTGGTTTTTTGTTAATATTAGAAATTATTAATCAAATTTTGTTGTTGAATTTAAAATTTAGGAACGAGAATTTATGAAATATTCTTATTTTATATTTTATGAAAAATAGTATATTAATTTATTAATTGACGAGTGGCAAATTAAAATGCCACATGTTGTTTGTAAATATTAAAACTACCGAATCAAACGAATTAGTATAAAAAACGCTGCACATTTTCGTGACGATAATCGCGCGTTTCATCCGTAAAAATTTTACCCTCATGCGCCTAAAGAAGTTTTACTTCAATAACATTATAATAATTTACGGCGTAAACTAACAGCACCAAATACAATATAAATACCTGAAGGTCTTTTGCATCTACATTTCCATTCATTTGTATCCCTCCAAGCTAATAATAAATAAATTGTATCTGTACAAAAAATGGGGTGGACAAAGAGAGAAAACACTTTATTGCACACGACGAGTAAGATACTTATTACTATAATGATAGTGTGCAAAGGCGGTCTTATTGCTATAAGCAATCTTTCCAGACAACCTTTTTATGTTGAGAAGCTGACTAAAATAAATATAGCAGAACAGTGTCAGGAGCTTAAATATAATAAATAAAAACAAATTTTAGTTTATAACTATATAAGATATTTGTTTATGAATATATTATATAATATCTACATATAAGTGAAAAGAATCTATAAGTATATGTTTATAACATATAGAAAATATAATCACAAAAGATATAACATAAAAATATCTACACTAATATTATAAAGAGCTTCCTCTTTTTTATTTTTGTATGTAACGAATAAACTCAAAAAGTCCTGGACCGATTTTAATAATTCTTTTTTCATTAGAAAGCTACATTATCACTGAGTAACATAGGCTATATATTTAGTACTAGATTACTATAGAAATCTTTAGAACCAACCAACCAACCAAATTAAAACCAACCGAAGGTGTAAAAAATTTTTCCATAAAATGTCTTTCATCGCATACGCTGTGAAGAGTATTAAGGATAGGACAAAAAAATGTTCGACAATATTATAGAATATATCAATATCTACAAAAAACTTCGCAAGAATATGTCTTAACTATTGTAGTTAAGTCACTATAACTACTTTTTTACATTTAACAAACAGGTACAAATGCCGATCAAAATCAGACCGTGTTATCCATATCATTTATAGATTTTTATCCAAATAAATAATTTAATATCCAAGACTGTTCAATACCTGATGATTACTTTTTGAATTATTGAAATCGGATATTCCATTCAAAAGATATCACGAAATTAAAATTAAAATACATGCCGGTCGGCTCCTTACGCAGTGGACGCAACCGAAATTGAATATTTCGAGTTTTTTTTAACACATTTTTATGCTTCACTTAAAAAGTTCTTTTCAAAGCTCCTTAGTTTTAGTATTAGGAATCACACTTTTTCATAATATTTGTCAATTCATGATCGTTTTAATTATCATGCTTATAACTTAAATATCTGTACCTATTTATGTCTACCCTTGCGAGGCCGGGACAGGCTGCTAGTACACTATAAAGTAAAAGAAAAGATATTAACGTGTTATTCATAGCAGTTTTGAGTTAAATAGAACTCTTTGAGGCGTATATTCGAGCACTTGCTGTCACACCAAGTAGACAAATTAAAACACTAATGCAAACACCTTTGTCCAAAGTGCGTCACTGCGGCCTTACAGTGGCCTCGCTGTACCCATCTAATACACGAAGTCGCTTACTTGCGGAAATTTAAAAGGAAGATTATAATAGCAGTGTAATGATGGCATTCATGATATTTCTAAGTACCTGTGCTATACGATGACGTAAGCTGCGTGATTTGGATTGATGGCTTTAATATTACCGCGATGTCAACTTTTTATGTTGTAATAAATAAACAAGTAATATAAAAACAGGAAAATCAGTTCCTACGACATCCAACGCAAACTTCTTGAACGCAGTATGTAGAAAGAAATCATTAAAGGTTGTATGTGAGCTTTCAATAGAAGGTACTGTACTTGAAAATATTAAAAATAAAGCTTTATTGACTTAAATTGTCAATATTTTATGCGCTGGTAAATGCTTTTTTGCACAAACCCCGCCCCATGGATCAGGAGTTTGAGATACGACGAAGGAGGAGGCCTCGCAATACCCATATAACGGAACCCTCTTCTATTTTGAATGAAGCACCATAGGTTTAACTTTTGTGTGCCGGATGAGTCCGGCTGAGAATTCACGAAAGCAGAAATCAAGTACCTACCAGCATAGACGTTTCGTCAAGAAAAAAGTGTTCCGATATTTTTTTTAAATTATTGCTGTCAGTTTTGGTCTTGACTGTGATCTCACTTGATAGTAAGTGATGATACAAGATCGAAGCGCGCTAACACAAATGTCTTTGTTTAGCCGTACGTCTTCGCTCGTAAGTTGGGAATTAGCCACGGCCGAAGCCTTCCAGTCCAGATTCAAAAAAATTAAAAAATACAATTTCCTAAATTTTCCTACCTGGGATCGAACCCGGGACCTCTGCTAGCAAAGCGAGGACTCACACCACTGCGCCAGCGTGGCCGTTAAAGGTTGCTGTGTAGAAACCATAAGAGGCACATTGTCTCTTATCAGATTAGATATTATTATTACTTCTATCTTCGACTGTATCATCACTTACCATAGGTTTGATCACTGTCTATATAAATAAGGTGAATATTCGAAAATAAATGTAGCCGTTGACGGTATGTTTCAATATCGTCAGCATTCAAATATATTGGAAATAATGTTAAAATATTACTTTGACGATTGGGAAATTTTATTAAAAAATCATTTGAATCATCACAGAAGTTATAAGGGAATGTTTATTTGTCTTTTAAATCAGTTTAAAAATCATGTAGTAAATTATCTCTAAAATTATATTACTAGCACTGCCCCGCGTCTTCACCCGCGTATATACCGATCGCGTGGTACGTCTACTATTTCGGACTATAGTATTATTTTCGTCAACGTAAAAGTTTTTAATTACTTCCTCATTGATTACTAGATACACACATTCATAATATCATCAATATACAGTTTTTACTTTACAGCGAATATATATATAACTAATACATTTTTAAATTCGTAACATCATTTACGTAGAATGTGCGATATTAGCAAATTTAAAAATACTTTATACTACAGGTATTCTTGATTTCAAGGAGGTAACGAAAGAATATTTAAATCGCTCCAGTAATTATTCGCTTGATAAAAATAAAAAGAGTAAAGGTATATCGGTGGGTATCATTGGTATCCTTGGAATATGAGCGAACTCATCAGTCGCAGGCCCAGTTATAAGGGCCGCTACAATTTTCTTTTGATTAATTTTTTTTAACTCGTTATATCTTTTCAATGGAATGTCTGATTTTAACAATTTAAAAGTATTTTACAGGTATTGAAACGATCTTTAATAAAATAATAGGATAGGGATTTATACAGATGTATTAATAACATGGTTTAACTTTTAAAATGTAAAAAAGTAGTTATAGTGGCATAACTTCAGTAGTTGGACTAATGGTATTGCAGACTTTTTTGTAGATGTTAATACCTTCTGTGAAATTGTAGAACATTTTTTTGTTTTGTCATCAATAGTTTCTCCAGCGCACGCGATTGATTGCAATTGTGACCAATTTTTTTACACCTTGGGTTACATAAATACATTTTTATTAGGGATCCCTAATTCTTTTGATAAAGTAAAACAGCCTATGTCGCTTAGTGAAAATACAGCTTTCTAATGCTGAATTTTTTTTTTAATCGGTCCAATAGTTTTGTGTGAAAACGATACAAACATATAAAAACATAAATGTTTCCTCTTTATAATATTAATTTAGACAACGATATATGAATTCTAAAAAACTTGTACAGAATGGTGTGTGTGACCACAGTGAAATAAAAAGTAACAAAAAATTGAGGTCACTGTTATACATGATCAGTAGTTTAATAGATACTGTCGTAAGGTTTTGTCGTATACATTTTTTACAGTGCCACTTTTCCTTGACTTTTACGTTGAATCACGTTACGAGTGTAAAAAAATTAATTACACTTGTAATTGATTTTGTTACAACGTTATTTTTATCTTTGGGTATAAACAGAGATAATAAATTGGTCTCTCAAGTGTATTTAAACAACAAATCGTCGTCGTCGTCGCTTCAACCGATGGACGTCCACTGCTGGACATAGGTCTCACGTAATGACGTCCACAAGGCCCGGTCTTGTGCCCCCTGGCTCCAGCGGCTACCGGCGACCGTCTTTATGTCGTCGGTACACCTTGTGCGGGGTCTCCCTACACTGCGCCGCCCGGTGCGGGGTCGCCACTCCAGCACCTTCGGGCCCCAACGTCCATCGGTCCGTCGGACTATGTGCCCCGCCCATTGCCACTTCAGGTTCGCGATTCGTAGGGCTATGTCGGTGACTTTGGTTCTGCTACGGATCTCCTCATTTCTGATTTGATCGCGTAGAGAAACTCCGAGCATAGCCCTCTCCATCGCACGCTGAGTGACTCTGAGCTTTCGAATGAGGTCCATAGTCAGCGACCAAATTCGGAGCCGTAGGTCATCACTGGCAACAGGCACTGTTCGAAGAAATACCAAATGCAGATACTTTTTTATTTATTTGAGAAACAACAGAGATTACAAAGGTGTATTTTAGAATTGAAAAGGCAATATTCATAAATTATTTTACTTATCCTTCATCTATATATGGTTAGATGCGAATACACAAGAAACAAAATAAACAAGAAGTCTTTTGATGTCGCCTGTTACAATATTCTATCTTAAAGCACATGTTATAACATTTTGTCCGCAATTTCTAGTACTGTTATAACTGACAGTGTAACAGAACTAATTACATGAGTGGGCCGCTTCAATGTAAAAGTCAAGGAAACACCGCTACGTAAAATGTATACGAAACGAAAAAAATCTTACGACTATATTTTAAAACTACTGACCATTGCTACTAGTGACCCCGATTTTCTATTACTTGTGTAGGACACTGAACTTATATTATTCCTAATTCACCTTTTGTTACATATATCATTATTCAATTCCTACTACGCTTCACACTCTCGCTTTATATTTATAAATCTTGTTCAAATTTGAATTCGTTAATAAAATCCTTCATCTATTCAAGTCTAAATATGGACCGTTGATTTTGAAAGTGGTTTAAGTTCATTTTTTGAGAAAAATGAGCTATCACGCTAAATTAATGTAATTTTTTTATATACAATTAGTCCTTGTTTATTTTCTCATAAAATCGGTCGGTCAATGAAATTGCATAATCATCAGTGGTGTAAGTCCCATTGACAAAGGTAGGTGGCATAGCAGATGGATGCCGATCAATGTTTTGTTATTTTTCATTTATTTTATACTAGCTGTGTCCCGCGGACGATTTGCATTGTTTCTCCTCCGTGTTTCCACTACTCGTAAGTTAAAAGATAGATATTAAAAAATTAGAGAAATGTATTAGAAAACGTACAGCGCATAACCTGTGAGAAGAAAACAAATAGGACAAGGCTGTATGACTCCGCATCTTTGCCCGTATCTTGGCGAATTAAAAAAACTACAAAAACAACAGTAGCGCCATCTTTATGTAGAAAAATCTGCAATCATATTACGATTTTTTTAATTTTATATTATTTAGGAGGTGAATTTTTAAATAAAAGGTGGCCTATGTACTTTTCCAAGTTATACTCTCGCTGTGTATTAAATTAGAAACCAATGTATTACGTACTTTGGGCGAAACCTTTACCCAAAAAAAAAACTTACAAACTTTCACCACATGCAGAGAATAAGTAAATTATTGAAAACAGTATCTTGTAATGACAATGTAATTGCCGTCTAAATTAAAAATTTAAGCGTTGTTATGCGTATTTGTATAAAAAATTTACAATTGTCTAATTTTGAAAGTGGTGTAAGTCCATTTACAGTATAAATATGTGTTATCGTAGTCTAATTAGCTAAAAACAAATTTATATAAACAAATTAAATGTTGATAAAACAATAGAAACGATGCCTTTTTAAATGTACTTTTAAATCAACAATGTATTTTTAAATCAACAAAAATAACAAATAATTTTCTCGAAACAAAAGAAACTGGACTTACACCACTTTCAAAATAAATGGTCCATTTGTTTATTTTAATATGTCGTGGATAACATTTCATATTGATTCAGATTTATCATAATTTATTATATGCAATATGCAAAAAACTGTATAATGCAATCTATTGAAAGCTTACATAAAAGGTTTAAAAATTTCATACGATAAAGTTTAAAAGTTCGTACTAGATGGTATAGGAATTAATTTTTTTTTTCAATATTGTTACGTACATTATATATATTTTTACGTGCTGCTAGATGCTAGTAGATTATTTAAAAATAAATGCTTTAAAAGTTGTTTAAATAATGATATAAACATGGCAGGAGTGGATTAAAGTTATTTAAGCATTTTCAACTTTACTGAAGTATTTGAAGAAAAATATACTATATACGGTTACATACCACGATAATGTTTTTGTGAATTTGTCGTTGTTCCAGTTCCAGTTCCAGAAAGTTCCAGTTAAAAATATTTAATTTACTGAAGTAACGTTAAACTTGAAACATTAGCACTTATAAGAACTACTAAAACAACGTATCACATTTAAGATATCTTTCTCAATTCTGAGATTTATTTATATATAAATACTATACTTGTATTTAACATAATGAAGTAAAGAAAAACAAAATGAGCGCAATAAGAAAACTCTGTCTTTATTTCCAAATGATTTATGGAATAAATACGTCATATATTCCCTTCTAAAAATCCTTATTGCTTCAGAATCTATGTTATAACGTTCTAGATAAAATTAATTAAGTTTAATATATAATACATACATATAATACAAAATTAAAAATATAGATAAGTACACATGTGCAATGACCTAGCATTTTTATTTTCTACTTTTTTAATATTTGTGATCTGGAAACTACAAACCTGTTCTGTTATACGTGCGTTAAGGTCAACAATATAAATTCTAAATATATACACATACATAAAAGAGTTTTTTTTATTAGTTCTTTAAAGACAGCGTGCTGTATTTTATTAAATCTTCTTCATTCACTTGCAAATATTGTTAAAGTAATAGTTAATTTAGCCATCATTTTGGCGTGTCTAATGGAAATGTGGTGCATTCTAAAGCAATTCGTAACGTTATGTTCCGGTTGTGTAAGTTAGGTGCAAGGTTGCCCAGTTATATCTAGTTAGATTTTATGCAGTTATGCATCTGTTTTATGAATATTTAACGTTCATTAAGATATAAACGTCAGGGTTGCGAAATCGAACACCGAATTGCGCTGAAACCAATCTAAAATGGCTCACAGACAAACAAAGTAAGAAGCACTCCTCACTCATAGGAGAGAGCGTTTTAGAGCACCACCATAGTACACAAATCCCAAAATTCCTTGCGATGTTTTCCTACACCAAAAAGTGCCATAAACAAAAGTTTTACAAGGATAATAAGTGTCTGCCTAAAACTTGAACCCGTTACGGCAAATACCACCCCGACTATATAGCCAGTCCAACGCTTTGTAAGAACTCGACTTCAATGACGCGACGTAAACCAAAGTTGAGTTTACGTCTCATCATTGAAGTCGTCGATTACTAGTTGGGTGTGATATGCTCTACAATGAGTACAAAGCCGAGAAGGATCTCTCATTGGTAATAATTAATGATGTATAAGATAAATTGCTATCCATAGCTAGAAAACACCCAACTCCAAGTATAGTAAATAACTTCACACTCTGTAAAATACAAATAATTGTAACTATAACTTTAAATATCAAAAATTAGAGAGAGAGAGAGAGAGAGAGAGAACACTTTTATTGTACACCACAAGAAAAATACATAGAGGAAACACAAAAAATACAAAACAAATAGTACAATAAGGCGGCCTTATCGCTATATAGCGATTCCTTCCAAGCAACCTTTGGGTTATAGGAGTTTCAAAAAAATAAAAAGGGGTTGATGGCGGTGACAGTTATAACAGTAATAGTTTATGTAATAAACATAAATATATACACATATAAATAAATATACATATACATGTACAAGAATTTATATTATATATATATATATATATATATATATATATATATATATATATATATATTCTACAGAAAAAATAAATTAAAGTATACTTGTCATCTTATTCCGATAGGGATAGGTAATATGCCTTTACCTGTCCCTTAAAAATTAACTATTATTGTAATGTTTTCAATTGCATATAATAGATTACTAGCTGAACCCGCGACATCGTCTGCGTGAAATAATTTTCATTAATTAAGGCAAATTGTTTTATAAATAAGAAACATATCCGCACTGCCATTTGAGGGTAGAATTTCCTGAAATTTACTTTTGATAGGTTAAAAAAGATATAGTTTGTAAATGTGAAGTTTGAATTGTTTTTAATGCGAAAATTTGATTTTTTTATTACCTTAACTGACCTCGAGTAGCAAGGAACAAAAACGAATATTCCTACCAAATTTCAAGTCTCTACGACTTATGGTACCAGAGATAGCGTGATGAGTCAAAAGATACCTTAATATCTCTTTTACATATTTAGATTTATTACTCTGAATAAAGAACACTCTGAAAAGGAAATGTCGGGGAAAATTGCTAATTTTATTCGAATGTAATACATTATTTTCTAGAAATACAAATAAAATCATTTAAGCAATGGGATCATCATTTGGAGCAGTAAGTAAAACTCATTTCAATTTAAAACTACGCTTGTCTTCGCCGAATGGTAAGTCACGAATCATAAAAAATTATAAAATTAAACAAAACAGGAGACGTTATCTATGTGCTGTGGCTGAAATTCTCTTTGTGCAGCTATCTAACTCAAATATCTTATTACAGGGCCTTGGCTCGAATACCGAATGTCCGTTGTTATGCTCGGCTGTCATTTGAGAAGGTTGTACCAAAGCGCTACTCAATGCAAACTTGTTACCGTGGAATTGAAGTACAGTAATGTCAGCACCACTCACTTGAAAAATTACCGGTCTCATTTGATGACTGTGATCCATTTATTTGTCTACATGATTTATGACCACCGTACTCAGTGACCAATGGAAGTCAGTACAATTAACGATCGCTCTGAATTTATTTTGCGAAACAGATTCGTGTTTTATATATCACCAGTGATACTTTACTACTGACCAATTGCAGAGAATTCGAATGGAAACCTTGTATTCAGACTAATCTTCAGTCGAACATTCTAAACGATCAATAAAGGAGATATA
Organism: Elymnias hypermnestra; assembly: GCA_015832385.1. Lineage (NCBI taxonomy): Eukaryota > Metazoa > Arthropoda > Insecta > Lepidoptera > Nymphalidae > Elymnias > Elymnias hypermnestra. The sequence goes on from JACTOM010000023.1 coordinate 893,241, forward strand.
ATCGCTGCGTATATAGGATAATCTTTTAAACAATTTAATATGATATTGTAGCTAACGTTCATTGTTACGAAACGCTACAATATTAGAGACGTAACCTCGCAATGTATTTCCAGTATAATTCAAAAGCATAACAAGTATTATGTTTGAGAAACGGATGGTGTTCGCAAACTAATAGCAAGGTCAAGTTCTGATTCGATCGGAACTCACATGTTGGTTATGTAAGCTTGGCTCGCGCGCCGCTTGCGTATAAAAAATTGAATATATTTGTTTTTAAAGCTTGACAGTTTCACTTTATATTATCTGTATCTAGACCTCCTATCAAATTTCAGTATAAAAGAGAAATAAGCCGAAATACAGCAAGTCTCGATATGTTTATATATATATAATTGCTATTTGGGTGTGTGTACGCCATTGAACTCCTAATCGGCTGGACCGATTTTGTTGTCCAATAAATAATGAATTTACCCATATCTCCTGAACTACGCAGGTGACACCACCGGGGAGATATATATATATAATTAATAACGACTTTTTGAAGTGAAACTTCTTTAGGCGTATGAGGGTAAATTTTTCACGGATGAAAAGCATGATTGGTGTCACGACAAGGTTTGCAGCGTTTTTTATGCCAATTCGTTTGAAGGTTGGGTAGTTTTAATATTTACATTTACAAATAACATTTGAATTTGGCAATCATTTAAAATTACTAAATATTTCATGAAAAATAGTATAAATATACTAGTTTTATATAAAATAAAAACATTTAATAAATTCTCTTTTCTAAATTATAAATTAAAAAACAATATTTAATTAATAATTACAAAAAAACACGTAGCATTGTTATTTACAATACGTCAAAAGAGATTTCAACAAATTATTCGTATTTACTTTCGACACTTTAGATACTTTAATAACAATTAAATTCCTGACGTATCTTCCTTTTTCTCACCCTAAAAGTTTTAAATTTGTATAAATATATACATACATAATAAAAATTACTGCACTTTCGAGGGTACATATGTGTAAATAATCTCAGGACTACTTAAAGAAAGAAAACAATAAATTTTAATAGCGAACAGTAATATAGGTATTTATGTTATAAAATACAAGTTAGTGTAATATTGATGATACGTTACTGGATGTGATAAATAATGATTAGTTAGTTTTTAGTTTAAAAGCTATTTCATAGATAAGTTTACTTTACTCGTCAAGGTTCACTACCTGTCCCTGTGCACTTAGACGGCGACTATATTTATATATAATTATATATATTAGTTTATTATAATATGTATTTTTGGGTTCGTAAGTAAATATATATTTATTAGTATGTATTTTTGTAGGTATCTGTTAATAAACTCATGTATGTTTTATATGTATCTATAAACGACACCTTTTATTCACCACCTACCCATTTCCGTAATCAATTTGTCTAACCCTAAGGTTGCCTGGCGGAAATCGCTACTTAGCGATAAGGCCGCCTTTTTGTACCCTATGATTAAGTTATGGTATATATTGTAAGTATTATTTATGGTGTACAATAAAGTGTATTCTCTCTCTCTCTCTTTACTCTATTACTCTTATTATATATTAATACGAGGAACTGAAAATATAATATGATTTTGTTCGTATCCGAATTACGAACTTTTAAATCTTGTTGCAATAAGAAAATTAAAATAGATTAGAAAAGGATGTCTCCGTTTCTGAATAATTTTGTGTATTAACGGGCCAGATTTCAATAAATTTAATACCTTGTGAATCGGTCAGTAACCTATACAAACCACCGCTCTATATAACTAGTTTCCGTATTACAAAGTTATTACGCGAATGACTTTCACCCATACCATATAAGAACTACGAGACGACACTGACACGGCAACTTCTAATTTCTTGATTGAAGAAGATAATGTACATTTAATATAAGCTGTGAAACAAAATAATGTTGTTACATATCATTACAATCTTTTTAATCTCACTTATAAATTTAAAACATACATACAAACATGGGGCTTTTAAGTGGGATTTGAATAAATGACGCTTTACAATATTTTACCAGAAATAAATTTAATTAATTAATTGATATTTGAAAAACTGTATTATCATCAAATTATATCTACTACGAATACGAATTTAAAAAAGATATTTAATCTTGAAAAGCTAAAGAAATATTTAATTATATATAAATATAAGGAGACTGTGAATTAATAACAAGAATTGAATATAAAGTCACTTAAAAAATAATGTTTTATAATATAACAACCAAATTGCCTAAGATTAATTAGCAATTATTTTTCATTTTAATAATTTAAAAACATCCTTACCATAAATGTACAAGCACTGTTTCACTTTTTTTATATTGGAAATCTACGAGATTTGAGAAGATTTAAGGCTTCTAAATAACGAAAGCATTTATTTATAAATTTTATTGCACCTTAAAAGTAATACATTATAATAAACTTAACTAAATAGGGAAAGAAAGTAAAACAGGTGGTCTTATCGCTTAACAGCTATGTCTTCCAGACAACCTTGAGTTAAAAAACTTGTGAATAGCGAGTAAGGAAGGTAAGCAATAACATAACATACACATAATAACTACATCCCAATACATATACAATAATAAATATACATATCAACATATTTATATATATCATATATATAAACTTATATAATACGTCATTATACATATAAAGCCGTCAACACATATCTATTGCAAAAGATAGTGCTTTTTATCAGGTAAAGCATACTAAGGTAATCCTGAATTGAATATAAAAAAACAGTAAATTATGATTAGTTTATAAAGCTTATCAGCTATACATTGTTATCAATGTCATAATGGACATGTACATAGGGCTAAGTGTAAAAAAGTTACAAGAACATATATTCATGACTATCATTTATGTTAATAAATTTCGACATTGCGGCTTTGTGGATTAGACTAACTAACCGTGAACGAAACGAGGGTACTTGACTTATAGAATAAGAATTCAAGAATAAAGCTTCAATGACGCAACAATACGAGAACTCTCTGGTCTACCAAAGGTGTCAGATTTGATACCAAACTAGGCATATAAACGATAAAAAACACTTGGTTGTCTGTAAAGTCGATATAAGAATATATTGTTGCAAATTTGTATACTTTTATGAATTTAATTGAATATTGTGTGCTGCTGCTTTCTCTGTTCTACTCGAACTTGAACGGATGGAGTGGAAGCGATTTAGATGCGTCACTAGCCATACACTTAGGCCGATGGTGCCCACCTATCGATTGTTCTGCGCTCCCGTTTTGTTTCCGCTAGTAAATGCCTTTACGCTCCCCGATGAAAGACTTTTACAATCGGCAGTGTTGGATTCATAGATAACAGCACCCCACTAAAACCCAGCCGATCCCTCCTCATGAGTGAGATCACTAAAGGCTCCCTAGCTACATTCCACTCTAGTGGCCCGGGGGAGGGCTTCAGCCACTTGCTCCCTTATCCTCTCATTTGCTTCCTTCAGGAAAAGAAGACAACCGCCCTCGACCCAATTTCACTGGCGAATATTACCCCTATTATACTGTCCAGTGAAAGATCTCCTCTAACCAGGGACAGCAAGATATCCTGCTGGTGTGCTCCCGCTGGACACACTGCCAGGGTATAGTCCGCCTTATCTACAGGAGCACCACACGTTTCCTCATGGCCAACGACCTGGTACAAATAAATGCCGCAGCAACCATAGCCGGCTAGCACCTGCACCAGACGGTAGAAAAGAGATCCATACCCCCTGGTGAGCCAATTGCCCAGGTAAGGTCGGATCGCCTACACCGTGACTATACCCGCAGTTGAAGACCCAAGATCATCCTTCCATTTTTCGATCAGAGCTCTGTCGGCGTGAGCCCTGATCTTCCGGACTGGTCGTCGTAAGAGTCAGCGCCTCTGAAAGCCTTGTAGCTACCGTGCACTGATTGGCGACTGCAAGGACTTCCACCCGCAGCTCACAAGGGGGGTCGCTTGCTCTGCGCTTCCGCTGGTGACACACGCTCGAACGAGACACTTTTTCGTGCCTCGAGCCGGCGTTGGTCGATTTATAAAACGTTATCACGTCAATATTTTATATATAACTCAGGTATATGTTAGTAGCAAATCTTGTCCAAAAAGATGTACACTAAACTAATAAATAGTTTTGTTCCAGACAAACAGCAATCTATATTTAAATGGGATATTAAAAATATATATACTTATAGTAAAGTATTTTTAAGCCCTTTTACTAAAACCTGATTCAATAATTTTGTTCGTGCCTCTGAAATTTGGAAACAATATGTACAACTTTAAAGTTAAAAATTAATGACACATTTGAAAACTAACTTGAAAAAATTATGTAACAGTATATTCTAAAGACAAGATTATTATTAAGCAACAATACAGATTGACAAACGTCCGACAAAGCAGTGCATTCCAGTCTGACAAATTTAAAAGTGAACGGTAAAGAAACGCATGAAAAAGTTTGATTTCTAACTTTACTTTTATTAGTTTAATAAGAATTCGATTTGGTTTGTTATAGATTCATTATAAAGATACGAAGTAGTTATGAACTCCTCTTCTATTATTTCCTAAGCAAGTTTTTGTTGCTCCAAAGTAATTTTCACCAATAGGAAGAAGGAAAAATACTTGTGCTTAGCTATATAAAGGAATAATGGAAAGCCTAGATCACATAGTTAATGTAACAAGAAAGAAGGTAATTACGAAAATTTGAAATCAATTCCCACACAATCTTTGTTAACTCATTACACAAGGAAGAATCCTTTACCTTTTACGTGAGTTTTCCGATAGATTGTACCCCTTTTTTTGGAAATATGGTAATAATAAAATTATATTTAGATAATAAATTAATATTTGATAAAACTGTAGCAATATCAACTGTCATCTATAACAAATTAATGAACTTGAATTGATGAATATGTAAGGATCAGCCCTTTAACGTCCCACTGCTGGGCACAGGCCTTCTCACTCCGAGGAGCGAGGGTTTTTAGAGCATAGACCCACCATGCTACTCCACTGCGGATTGGCAGGTATAGTACACAAGTGCACTCTCTATTCCTTCACTCTCATAGTCCGATTTAACGGGAATCCGACACAACCGGAGAGAGATCACGCGCAGGACCGACGGCTCTCCGAGGCACGGGGGTGGATCACACTGCCAACTTCCCAACTTCTGGCAAATATTGAGAAAATCTTAATAGAAAACTCAATATTGATTTTTGAATTGGCCCGACCCGCGACTCGAACCCAGGACCTCGTGTCCGTAGTCGAACATGCTAACCACTAGACCAATGAGGCAGAATTGATGAATAAGGATTGGAGTAAATTTATGAACAGTTGAAAATTTTTACACGATATATACTCGCATAGATAAGAAAGTGTGTACTTATAGTATGAACGTAATAAACAGAAAAAAGAGCAGCAGATTTGTCCACTATTTCGCACATTTATGCACTGTATCTTTTATTTAATTAGCACAAATTAAGTAATGCACTGTAAAACTTCTGGCAAATATATACCATACAAGCTAATAACAGTGCTATTGACTTGTCATTATAGGGAGCGAAGTTCAAGCTTTAATAGCCGCAAAGTTCAAAGGTTCTATGTAAATATTTTGACCGACAAATGTCAAGGTGTCTACACAGCAAAGATCAGTGTTTAATATTTTTCTTTAAAAGAGTATTTCCATCGAATACATAAGGTTGTTTCTAATTAATCTTATTGCTGTGCGTTAATCTCACTATACATCAAGAAGGTCTGGACTGATTTGGCTAGTTTTTTTTTTAATTTATGGAAGTCCAGGGAAGGTTTAAAAGATGAGTAACCTTTCTTTCGCTTTCCCTTAAAAACCATTCCTATCTGTCAAACATTTGATGTTCATCCTGTCATCCTGTCGTAGAAATCAATTAAATTTAAAAGTTGCCCCTAAATAAAATTAAATTTAAAATTGATATTTTTTTTCTTGTTTTGAATATCAAACGTTTGATGTTTCATTCCTCCATTTTGACATTTAACATTGACAACCAACCATTTGTGATCGCAAATATAACATCTTGCGGACTTTGGCGGGAGTCGGCGTAAAGATATTTTTGATTACGAATCTCTTTTGTTCCGGTTAAGTTTAAACGACATTTTTTACTAAAGTTGAAACATTTGACAACAAAACATTCACTTTTTTATTTATTGATTTATCTAAGGTGGTTTACTGATTTAAAATATAATTTAATATTCATTTTTTATTACATGAAAACCATAACAAAAGCAGTCTTCGTCTGATAAAGCCGGTATTTTCAATAGTGTTCTTAATGGGACATTAATTTGAAAAATATATAGAAATAAATATCAACAAAACTTCGAATCATGCTCAATTTTCTTTCTTCAGATACTAATAAAATTAAAAATCACAACTGTAGTCACGAAATTGTAGTCATATTAAAATTATATTAATCAAAACAATTTCCCGTTGTAACATTTAGTAATTTCTGGAAATAGCGATTTAATTACCGCTTTTTTTTTTAATAAATATATAAATGTTCTCAATATTCATGAAAACATATATTATTGAGGGAAGTATAAGCTTTTTAATAATAATAATAATATTTTTTTATTCAACAAAAATATATACAAGATTCACTTAAATACAAGTAAATGAGCCTTATAGTCTAACTGTACAAATAAATTGATGATTGAACATCTGCCCCTAAATTAGGTAAATACCTGTATTTTAGTCAAATGTATAGGATAAATATTAGGACTAAGCATTATGTGAACCACTAATTAAGTTAAAGAAAAACGGGAGAACTTTACAATTACATTTATAGAAGAAGAATAAACAAACAGCTGTATTTGTTTCTATATGTGTATGAGTGTATCTAAGTGTGTATATTTGTGTGTGTGTATGTATGGGTGTGTGTGTGTGTGAACAGCAGAAGAGTATAATGTATTCCATTTACCTATATTAGGCTTAAGCCTAATTTTTATTATATATAAAATATCAACAAATTTTCTGTATCAGTATAATCGAGATGAAGTAACCACTTCCTGACATGTTTCTTTTTTTTTTTTTGAAAGATATTAATAAAAAAATTGTTTTTTCTAATTTAATTTATTGCTCTTCCATGTGATTTTACTTAATGACAGGAAATACCACATAAATATTTATCCTTCTTTAGCCCTCGCAACAGTTAGAGGCCATTTGTAATATAAAATAACAGTAACCACAGTCCGTTAATGTTGGTTAATACATTTTACAAGGACAAGACCACGTAGAGCACGAGTACATTTTATACGTTTGCTATTAATGCTTGTTATTTTTAAAATTTTGTTCTATTTTTAGATCCCCCTTGTAAATACATCCAGCTTGTGAACAAATGATAAATACGTATATATAGTTTTTTTTTTGGTTTTAAACTCCAAAAACTGAAAGGATTTTCATGTAGTTTTTTGCTAATAGATAGAGTGATTCATGATATTATTGATGATGATGGATGACGGAGATTATAATTGGTCAAGGCTTGAACTGTATTAAAAATCGCTATCTTATCTCTTTGAGATAAAAGAAAGTAATGCTTGGTGGAATATTATTTTTATAGATGTACAAACAAGTCTTCTTTGGTTTAGTATTTGAATTAGAGTGAATTATAATAAATCTATCTTATAAGGGCAGCGTATTATATCTATTTTATATTCGAAGAAATGGTCACGTACATTGAAATCGGCTTTTAATTGAAAAATTATACAGACGGATATAATATTAATTCTTATGCAATATAAATATATAGAAATAGTTTTGAAATATCATTTTTTTATTTAGATAGAACCTTTAGTATTCTTCTCAAATTAGAAATTTCAATCAGAGATGAATGTTTGTCGTTTTGAGAAGATGATTAATAATTAGATATAACTCATTTTAATAATACCTTGATCAACTGAAAATATCTATTTAAAATACTACATCTACATTGCTATAATTAAGAATTTTAATTTAGACGCGGATGCCATTTGAAACTAGTTTTTGATAATTAAATTGAAATGAGATAGTAACGTGTTTAACACCTTATAGATAGGAATGTCGTATACTTCTAAATAATCTCACAAGGTCATATTTTGACTTTCATACTAATTAACATGTTATTGATTATTTTATCACAGGTCTATATTCTCAGATCTAATTTACATACGCCCACGCTATAGCTTGTTTGGAAGACAATATAAACACTGCTTTACAGATGTCCCATACAAGTGGGTCGCTGTGCTACAAATTCATTATATCCTCATATAATATTGTTTAACAGTCGTTATAAATGAGTCATTTCTTCTAACTACTGACATGTATCGATTTATGCGACATTTTATACGTTTGAGCTATGTACTGTGTCTTGGAAAGGATAGAGTTATATCGTCTGCTGTATGTAAGGCCTATTAACACCCCATTGCAGGACACAGGGCCCGTAGACAACGTAACTTTCGAAAATTGCTAACGCTTAAAAATGTTTCGATATGAAACGCCACTCCCATAAATTTTTAAGTATTAGCAATCTTCGAAACTGAGGTTGTCTTAGGGCTCTGGACTCCTCACTTATAGGAGAGAACGTTTTTAAAACACAAACTGGTTCGCAGGCTACACATATTTCAGCATTGCTTCTGGGATGTGTAGATTTCCTCAACATGTTTTCATTCAAAATAAAAACATAATCAACATATTCTTTACTCAAGTATGCTCAAAAACCACTTTTGTATCATCAATAGTCTATCAATTCGGTATTGCCAGCCTCGCTGGCGCAGTGGTGCGAGTATTCGCTTTGCTAGCGGGGGTCCCGGGTTCGATCCCCGGTAGGACGAATTTAGGAAATTGTATTTTCTAATTTGTCTGAGTCTGGACTGGTGGGAGGCTTCGGCCGTGGCTAGTTACCACCCTACCAGCAAAAACGTACCGCCAAACAAAGAGATTTGTGTTCCGGTACGATGCTGTGTAGAAACCGTAAGGGGTATATCGCCTCTTAACAGATTAGCGCGCTTCCATCTTAGACTGTATCATCACTTACCATCAGGTGAGATCACAGTCAAGCGCTAATCTGTCAGCAATAAAAAAAAAGTTGATAACAAATTTACTACCAGTTCGGAAAGTTAAATTCATTATGAAGAAACCGGCAACAAACTCCGCGATTACTCGTTTAAAAATAGTTTTGTATATTACAATGCGTAATATTTTGCGTACAACTGGAATCAAGTCCACCAATTTTTATCGCTTAAATTGTCATCAACATCATACTGTACCTTTAATTAGGGTATGTTTTTGACATTTTTCTGAAAATTATGCGGAGGCAAGTCTAAGATTGATTGCGTATGCTCAACCCAACAAATGATTTCTAAACCTTCTTTACAAGTTCGTTTTATTTCTTATATTAAAATTGTGTATTTCACTTTTTTTGCATTTCCTGAAAAGCAAAATGATAACTTTTGAACAACTATTAAGCGGATAGGTTTTACAAAAGTTGTGAATGACCTAGATTCTTAAAGAAAAACATTCTTGAATCCAGTTAAATACAAAAAAAAAATACCAAAAGCAGTTCAGCTGTTTAGCAGGAGTTCAGTTACATACGCAAGTATAGTAGAATTACATATTTTTAGAATTAATACATTTCATCTTAAAATTCTATATTTATTCATATATTATATTCTATAACCATATAATTATAGAGAGCTATATTTCTTCTCAATTAACAATTAATTTTTCAGCTCACTTAAAGTTGTAAAACAATAATATTGTACAATAAAGCTTGACTAATCTATAGGTAACATCTATTACTGACTTAGTTAACAATTATGAGAAAAAACACGGTCTTGATGAGAACACGATAAAAAGACTCTATTCTGGTTTGATAATTAACTAAATGTCTTGCTACAAATATGGAGCGTGCTTCGTTTTATCCAACAGTAAAGAATTGTTACAGGAAAATGTGTGCATGTATAAAGAAACTGATAACAATTATCTATTAAACATGTAAGACAAATGCCAAGATTATATCTTATAGAATTTATGTAAGTATGCATTTATTACGGCTAAATCGATGAATATTTACATTATGTTAAGCACACATTACATAAAGGGAATATCAGGAAATATACTACAATGTTATCCTTTAAGGGTGATTTCAAATTCCTACTATAATTTCACACTTTCTCCATTTACAGTTTTATGATAATATTAATCATTAATGAAATGTAATTAATTATTTAGTGACTTGAACCGGTAAATCTTGAAAAATCAGCTTGCCTCTTTGCTGTAGTGGTGAACATGTTAGGCTACAGACATGAGGTCCTGGGTTCGAGGCCCTGGTCGGGCGAAATTAAAAATCGATATTGAATTTTCCATTAAGATTTTCTTAGTATTTGCCTGAAGTTGGGAATTTGAAGGTTCGCTCCACCTCTGTGCCTCGGGCAGCACATTAAGCCGTCGGTCCTGCGCCTGATCTCTCTCCGGTCGTGTCATCACATCGGACTATGAGAATGAAAGAATACAGACATACAGACTGCACTTGTGTACTGAGCCCGCCAACTCGTAGTGGAGCAGCGTAGTGGATCTATGCCTTAACCCTCCCTCACCCTATGAGTGAGGTAGCCTGTGTAGCTGTGCCCAGCAGTTGGACGTTAATGGGCTTCCACTTACCTTACTAATAATAATTGCGAAAATTTGTACATTTTCTGTGTAATAAGTTGTGTAGTTCTTGACGGCGTTTGTAATTTTAAACACTCCTACTTGTGTGGTTTTAATTAAACCAGCGAGCAATCTGAAATTTGAAACCATAGCTAATCCTACAAATTATTTATTTATTCATAACTTATGAACTACCAACATAATTACATGTTAGAACTACAAATATAACTAAACTAAGGGCTATTAAATTACACATAATTATACTTATTGCTAGTTCTATCAAACACCTAAAAACTAATACGAAACACTATAAAAGTCCGAATCCCCCTAATACAGGTTTTCTTTTAAAATTACAAGGAGGTGATTGATGTTGAAATCAACTATAATAACAAAATTGTAAAGAATGAATTACTCTAGTCGGAACAGATTTTTTTTAAATATTAAAAAATAAAACACGAACAACTTAATAGTAATAGAAACCATTACAACAAAGATACGCAGCAAAAAATAAAAGAAACAGAAACATATATGAAGGACTTATATTATAATATTAATAGACAACATTCCATTTAGAAAACAGCAAAAAAAATCGCTGTGGCATAAAAGCCGATATACATCGATATTTCAGAAGAACCGATATTGTATTTTTTACATTATTTCCGGATTAGTTTGTGTTAATATAAAAATTCATTATCATACTTTTATCAGAGGATTTACCAACAAACTCAACATTACAAATAACTGAAAAATTATGTAATAGATTCTTGAAACCCGAACGAAGTATGCCGGTAGGGCACAACGAAAACACCGTCATCCTTTTGTTTACACGAAGCGCTTAATTATTGGTTAAAAATACTTCCAGTTGCAAATTAAGGTTACCCGGCTAACAGGTTATGAAGGCTGCATAACGTTGTATAACAGAATAATTAACAACTTGTATAATATTTATCAGACACGTCCGAGACGCGATATAAAATTATTATCAATATTTCCTATATTTCGCATAGCTTCGAGATAATTTGTGATGTACGTATTTTGAAACATATATCATTATCAAACTTACAAAATTTTCCGTGAGAAATAATCTCGAAGAAAAATCCTTTTATATTAGCTTTTGATGGAATTAATTTTCTAACTATTTTCGTCATGATTAAACATATACATTAAAATAGGAAGTTTCAATTAGCTTCTAATATTATCTGGCAAGTGTCTTGTGACATGGTCACTAAGTGACAAAACTCCTTTACAATAAATAAAGATTTAAAAAAAAAAAACATTTCCAAGTGGTCTTCAGTAATCTTAATCTACAAGATATCGTCTGAGAGTGGAGTAATATAAAGCTTAATAACACACTATTAAAATATTAACAGTTCACTATAATAACTGCCTCATTGGTCTAGTGGTTAGCATGTTCGACTACAGACGTGAGGTCCTGGGGTCGAGTCCCGGGTCGGGCCAATTCAAAAATCAATTAAGTTTTCTATTAAAATTATCTCAATACTTGCCCGAAGTTGGGAAGTTGGCGGTGTGATCCACCCCCGTGCCTCGGAGAGCACGTTAAGCCGTCGGTCCTGCGCCCGATCTCTCTCCAGTCGTGTCGGATTCTCGTCACATCGGACTATGAAAGTGAATTAATAGAGAGTGCACTTGTGTACTATGTCAATCCGGAGTGGAGCAGCGTGGTGGGTCTATGCTCAAGAACCCTCGCTCTTCGGAGCGAGGAGGCCTGTGCCCAGCAGTGGGACGTTAATGGGCTGCTACTTACTTACTTTAATAACCGTCGGTTATATTACATTTTAAACACTCACACTTTATAAATGTTTTGTTCAAGTTTTCAATCGTCAAGAAAATGCTTTTATTAACAAAATCTACACAAGGTCAAATGTTAAATTTTTGCTTTTATATTTCTGGACACATACAAATTCACGGATAACTTGAAACTATCAGTAACAATAAATAAAAAGCTTTTATTTGATCCTGGTACATTGCTTCTTAATTTAGGTACTGTTAATTAGCTATTTTTAACCGACTTGTTGTTTTTTTTTTAATGAATGGTGGTGCTCGTCATAGGGTCCCATTTTTTTTAATCCAGTTCTGATAATGGCATCCATGAGAAAACCGGATAAGTGTTAAATTTGCATGAAGCATGTGCGCGACAAATGGACGAATAACTCAAGATCACGCCAACCGATTTCGAGGATTCTTTTTTTATTGGAAAGGATATACTTCAAGGGTTGTTTTGTGATAGTTTGGTTTGGTTCTGATGATGGATTCCATGACAAAGTGACGGAACTCTTCAATTCTCAGGAGCAAATCAACGATACTCGGCAGTATCTTCTATAAGCTATCCAGATATTTGAGTCGCCTACCCTAACTTCGGTATGGTCAAGTGCTAGTCGTAGTTAAATATGAAGATCAATGGAACTCCTCAACGGCATACAGTAAGAGTGTGATTTTTGGCAAAATCTATAACTGTCTGTAATCAAATGCCGATAAACTTACGTTTGTTGCTGCATTGCAATATTTGAAAGGTGAATTATGTGTGAAGCGGTGGTATAAGGGTTTCGGGTTCGATCCCGGGTGTGGCGATATTAATGTAAATTTAAC
>JACTOM010000023.1:906867-959030 GCA_015832385.1 Elymnias hypermnestra
TGAGTACCGTCATCAGATGTATATTAGAATCAGAGTGTGGAAAAAAAATATAATTTGACGATTCAAAAGTGCTGTAATATGCCTACTTGAATAAAGATATTTTTGATTGATTTGATTGATATAGCTATAGGTGGTAGAAACGCGAGAGCTGCCAAATGGACACCCGAAGAACATCTGCCTCGTGTATTTGTAAGTTTGTTTTGAAGGCGGTTCTTTTTTTGTTAAAATTTATATTTACATCTAAAATGTTTGATTATTAGCAACGTCCCCAGGTTGGATAAAGGCCTCCTCCAAATCTAAATATTGTAGTTTTTCTTTCTTTCTGCTCTTAACCTTTGTGGTATATATTTTTTGAAGGGTTTTTCTGGCGGAAGATTATTTTTTTTTTGTTTCTTGTTTTTAAATTTGCATTTCTTTGTTCTGTGTCGGAGGAGGAGGCGCTTAATTGCTACGCTTAATTGTTTTGATTTTTGATCTTATTCGCTGTATTTTTCACTACGTAGTTTAGTGTTCTTTTTTTAATGATTTCTTCAGAAATTCTGCTAGACCTCTTGACCGATGTGTCAATATATTGTGTTTTGTTCTTCTTATTTAATTACGTATTTTTCTCTACATTTGTTTCAGAGTCATTCTCGGGTGACATAGGCAGCTTCCTTTTAGTGTTATTTTTTGTAATTATCAGTTTATCATATATAATTTTAGCTAAGTTTCATTTTTCTCCTTCTTGTTGTAATTGTTCTTGAAGCTCTTTTCTCTAGTACATATTTGTACAGTCTTCTTTAATTTAATAATGTATACTTTTTAGTGCTGTTTTGTTTTTCAAAATCAATACTATCGGGGGTAATTTTTCGCCTTCCTTTGCTATTCTTTTTATTTCTTAGATATCGTTATAGCTTATTTTTAGAGAAAGATATTGTTCCGTCCATTTAATAATATCTTTTTCTAGACTATCAATATAAAAAATAATTATATTTTGGTTAGAACAATATAATTATTCATTCAGAGCCGAAATTTGTAAGTGACGTCATAATTCAATGTACAACATGGTAAATTCAACAATGAACAAGGTTGACTCACCTTTGGATCCGCCCGACATCTTTATTGACGTGTCCTTGCATTTGACCGGCCCTCTGCCTCACAGAATACACGTATAATTTCTCAATTAAAAACTCGTATTGATATTTCAAGAAGGCTAGCTAATGACAACCTAGTGTATATGTTTACAAAAGAGTTGTAAATTTTATCTTGAACAAAATGACATGTTTAATGAACTTCTCTTACACATTAGCCTTGTATATCCGTAGATCCGAAAAAGATTACAGTTTATTTATTAGTCAATGCAAACAAAACAGATCTCAATATATATAATCAACTTATGTGTTAAATCTTATTGCAACTTTGTAAAAAATAACTCGGTAATTAACTTTCCTTAGATAGTTAATAATGTTCACTTTTATAAAATATTAAAGAGCTTATTATAAAACAGAAATTCGGAAAACAATAACTTATTTGCAAATTTAATTGTATAAACGATAACTTTTAATCAATAAGAAGTATTATTTATAAAATGCCAAGAGTAAATATTTTGTTTCAATTTTGATTTTAATCTTTTCCTTAGATGTTATCATATCAAATTGTAGATTATACAACATACATCCAATTTAAATACGTCAATCAAAATATGTAAATAAAAATGAACGTTTTCTATTTATATGTTGATATGAAATATATCAAAAATCTATATTGATATCGAACTTTTATACATAAGTTACCAAGATATTAGTTTTCATTTTTAATGCTCCTTATCAAAGTAAAACTGTTGATTTAACTATTTACAAATATTAATTTTTTATCGATTAAATTTTAGTTTAAGACGCACTAAATCTCATAAGGCGATAGGGTACTGACAGCACAACTAACAGGGGCGACAGCTTTTTACCTTTGATAATCGTTTTATAAAAGTAAAGTACATTTAAACATCACTAACATGATACAAAATCAATTCATCATAGCAATTAAAAACTGTACAAATAAATAACATAAAAGTACAATATATTGTATTGCCAAAATAACATTTTGTAACATGTATTTAGTAAAATAGGAATGGCTAATTTCCACCCTAACATCAAAAAAGTACCGCCGCGTAAAATAATTACATTTTGGTACGAATCTAGAAGAGGTAAATGATCTCATATAAGGTTAGCCCGCTTCCCTCTGAAACTGTATCATCTTTTTATTATAATTATAGCAGACAAACGAGTCGGCGGGTCACCTGATGTTAAGTGATTACCGCCGCACGTGGACACCTGCAGCATCATAGGGACCGCTGATGCGTTGCCGGCCTAAAATCGGCGGCCTTAGTATCATATGAAAACAAGAGCTAAACTGTCAGCAATAAAAAGATCCCAGCCACATTGTTGCCAAATAAAAGACCCAGAAAACAATATTTGCAAATATATCAACGGCCCTACATCTAAAGAATCTAATAGCATGAAATACTAAGAAAAATAGCTAACTACTAAATATAGTAGCCTAGTTTTGAAAGACAGTGTTTCAAAGATAAGTTATTTATTACTGTACCACCTTGACTCTTAAAACGTAAGGGCCATCGATCCAACGTCGATGTTTTTCGACGTTAAAATCTAATATAACATAAGAACATAACCAAGCAAGATAATCACTAAACCTCTAAATCTTTATTTAATATACACGAAGCAAACATCTTAAAATGTAATTTCTTCCCTATAATTACAGATTTGACCATGACTTGTGTATCGCCCTTGCTATCGCCTATGAAGGCCGGTTATCCATTGGACTCGGCCTTAGGCGCAACGACCGCGTTATTTCCTGGTTAGGGCAATGTCTTATTAACAGTTTACTCCAGATTATATACATCCATGTTTCGAAATACTAATGTAAATTTACGGAATCTAGATAAAAATAAAGTATTTTGATCACCCAAACGTATAAACTCTTTAATCAACTTGTATGTTATACACTGATATTTTTGTATCTTAATGATATAACATCATTTATCAACCTAAGTAATTTTCTTTTTGAAGTGAAACTTCTTTAGGGCATTTTATTAAGGATGTAACGCGTGATTAGCGTCACGAAGATGTGCAGCGTTTTTTATGCTAATTCGTTTGAAGATTAGGTAGTTTTAATATTCACAAATAACATATGGCATTTTAATTTGCCACTCGTCATTTAATAATTTAATGTACTTTTTTAATAATCTAATGTATTTTTCATAAAATATAAAATAAAAATATGTCATAGATTCTCTTTTCTAAATTATAAATTCAAAAACAAAATTTAATTCATAATTTTCAATACCGACAAAAAA
Source organism: Elymnias hypermnestra (assembly GCA_015832385.1). Lineage (NCBI taxonomy): Eukaryota > Metazoa > Arthropoda > Insecta > Lepidoptera > Nymphalidae > Elymnias > Elymnias hypermnestra. The sequence goes on from JACTOM010000023.1 coordinate 910,217, forward strand.
CACGTGGCATATTTATTTACAATTCGTCATTTGAGATTTCAGTAAATCACTTGATTGAATTTTCGACACTTTTAATATTTTAATGACAATGAAATTCATTAAATTCCTAACTATCCTCCTTTTTCCCTCCCTATAAGTTTCGGAAATCTAAAGTTTGTATTAATATAAATAAGACTTAAAAATTAATTTGCCAAAGAAGTTTCATTTTTGACATGTGTACTTTATACATACGCACATTTATTTTTTATTATAACGTAATTAAAAATATTGTGAATACATACGACATTGGATGACAAACAAGGGAGACGTAATAGAAATACTGAAAGAACAAGCAACACAATGGCAATTCTTTCCGTCCTATATAGGGCGACATTTTTCACTTAAAACCAACTAAAGTGCATGTATTTTTTTCGTTTATTCATATAATTTTCTAAATATAAAATTCCAATTTTATATTTAGAAAATGTCAAAAAAACATACGATCGCATTTTTAAGGGAGAAGAACTCACAATACCCAATAAAACCCAGCAGGAGCGTCGTCAACCATGAGTGAGGGAGCCAGAGGTTCGTTGAGGCATTCCTCTCTGGCCCCTCGGTTGTAGCCGGCTCACAGATATTCTACAGGGAGAGGAGTTGTATGAAACTCCGCCTCTTGTTTCCTACTCCCCTTCGTCGGGGCCGGAATGCCTTCCATACTCGTAACATCCAGCCGACGGCTCACAGTCAACAGTTTGATACAGGTATTTGCCGAAGCAACCATGAGTGGTAAGCACCTGTACCAACCTGTAGGAGAGCGATCCGTGCTCTCTGCCCAGCCACTTGTCCAGATGAGGGCGGATCGTCTTTACTATGGCTACGCCCGGGAACTACTGGGAACCCGAGTTCGTCCTTCCACCTTCAGGTCAAGGCTCTGCTAGCTAGAACCCTGACCCTCCTTACTTCGTCCGCGTCTGGTAATTCTCCTCAGGTTCTCGTAGCTACTCTGCACTGGTAAGCGGCCGTGAAAATTTACGCCCTGAGCTCCCATGGGGAACCTGCCATTCCTAATTGCCTACTTTCACAAGCAAACAAAAGAAAATCATGCAACGTTAGAAATTATACATATGCATTATTTATCGACTCGTCGAACATTCTCCGTTGCTCATTACTTTCCGAAAGTGTTTATAGTAATTCAAGTACTCGACAGGAATTACACGTTTGGAATTTCCTTTTCCTTAAAACTTTTAGCCAATAATCACAGGTTGTGATATCCAGCTGCCAAAATTCGTTAATATAGAATTTGGCTTATAGATGCAAAAGTCCTTTTTTGAAGAATTTATGATTGTAAAGACAAATTACCCTAGATTTATTTATTTAAGATGCTGAGTAATACTATCCTCCAACACCTCTTTTATTTATTTGCGTGTTGAATATCCAAAAATCCTTAATTGAAAAGTGCGGTATTATTCAGTAACGGTAACTAAATACATAGATAATTTTCAAAATCAAAATTGGTTTTAAACACTAAATGACCAGGTAAAAAAATCATATTTTTATTCTTTAAATAAGGATTTCAGTAAAATAGTATGGTAATTAATATCTACCAAAAATACGGATGTTTAAAAAAAAATGCAACTGGAAAAATTTTATAACAAATGGTGTGGGCTACAAGCGAAATGTGTAATTAAAATTATTTCACTAATAAAAAGATATTAAATAAATCAAGCTATAAAAATTCACGACAAACAAGATCATAACACAACGTTCATGACTTTAAAGCTAATAAATTTAACGAAGGCTAACTTTCAATACGTATAAAAAAGAAATAACCTCGAATCCAAGCGTTCTTCCGCTTATTTATAAAAAAGAAAATACTTTAAGTTTTCCCAAATGTATGGACGACTATTGTATAGAAAGAGGGAAGACATTTTGCCCTTCATTATTCTAATACAAACTTTTTTTTATATTGCTATAATATGTTCCCCACGGTATCACCCGTGTACCCGATCGCTTTAGAATATGGGGGAATATCTCAAAGTCAAAGTCAAAATATCTTTATTCAAGTAGGCCTATTACAGCACTTTTGAATCGTCAAATATCGTTTTTTTTTTCTATTTATTATTTAAATGAATGACTGATGATAACATAAAAGAACGACTTACAATCTAAAGTTACGAGGGTTCCTTCGCGCCCTGATCTGAGAAGAGCCCACAACAAACTCAGTCGGGTGTACTTTTTTTTTTTTTTGTTATCATCATTACAATATTTAATTTAAAAATATTCTATATCTATATATATATAGAGCAATTCATTCACTCCCACGCTTTTTTGTCTTCTAAGTATTCTTTCAAATTATAGAATGATTTCTCAATTAGTTTTCTTTTAATAAAAGATTTAAATTTATTAAGAGACATTTTTGTAACTTCTTCTGGGAGTTTGTTATAGAACCGTATACAGTTACCCTTGAATGACTTGTCAATTATATGTAGCCTACTAGAATTTACAGCAATTTTATTTCCATTTCTTAAGTTATATGGGGTGCATTGACTTTTCTTCCTAAAAGAGTGAATATTTTTATGGACGTACAACAAGTTTTCTAATATATCTAAATAAGTAAGCAAATAAGGGAATAAATACTGACCTACATTTCAAAAAGGGCCACTTTACAAAGTTTCAAGTCAAGCGATAAATAAGTAAGTAAGTTTCGTCGTCGTCGTCGCTTCAACCAATGGACGTCCACTGCTGGACATAGGTCTCACGTATTGACGTCCACAAGGCCCGATCTTGCGCCGCCTGGCTCCAGCAGCTACTGGCGACCCTCTTTATATAGTCGGTCCACCTTGTGGGGGTTCTGCCCGTCCGGTGCGGGGTCGCCACTCCAGCACCTTCGGCCCCCAACGTCCATCGGTCCTTCGGACTATGTGCCTCGCCCATTACCACTTCAGGTTCCCGATTCGTAGGACTATGTCGGTGACTCTGGTTCCACTACGAATCTCTTAATTTCTGATTCTATCACGTAGAGAAACTCGGAGCATAGCCCTCTCCATCGCACGCTGAGTGACTCTGAGCTTCCACATGAGGCCCATAGTCAGCGACCACGTCTTAGAACCGTATGTCATCACTGCCAACACGCACTGTTCGAAGACTTTCGTCTTCGGCACTGAGGGTTATCGGACGAAACGAGAAGTAAGTTTAGTAGTTAAAAAAACCTTTATTCCTCTTTTTTCTAATGAAAGCAGTTTGATGACTATCGGTTTTATAGTATTAAAGTCTAGAACGGACAAAATTAGAACCAATTTATAAATTTTATATAGATACAGATTACCATTACTGTTTAAGCAAAATAAGGAAGTAAATAACGGCCTTTTAACTATCCACCACTTGCTACCAACGAGTACTCCACCATTTTGGTCATACCGCCCGAAGACAGGCAGATAACCTGGAGAAACTGGTTGTGGTAGGAAGAGTTAAAACAAAAAGAACAAGAGGTTGATCACCTACCCGTACCGATCACGTAGGTCAGACCGAATAATATAAAAAAGACTCACGCTTCCAACAGCCCCAAAAGAAGCCGAAGATGGATAGAGAGAGATAGAGATGGAAGCAACTTGTCCTTCAGCAATGAAGTATACGGAAATAATGATGAACATCCTACTACTGTACATAGAAGAAAGGGTTTTTAGAAGATAGGTCCATTGTGTTCTCTACTGCAGGTTGGCAGGATAAACATGTCCCAGTATTCGTCCCGGGAAATGTATGATGAAGCAGAATAACAAGTAAGCCAATAATTTTACAAAGAACACTTAGTTGTCTTTCCAGGGCTCGACTCTTAACAAGAATCCACGTGTATAGACAATTGGCTTCGTGGCACACAGCAATATGTAATATGTACATGCTATGGAATTTATTATAAATAATGAACTAAATTTTGAAACAAAACCAAAATCACGGGTATTTATTTAAGTACCCTAATTGAATTGTTTAAGGAATGCACGGAAGAGATATTTAGAACTGAATAGTCATACTTTTTTTATTAAACCTTCAGATTACTTCATATTCAAAGGTGAAGGATTCATAGTAATCACATTAGTTCTTACATATCGGTCAACATTTTCTACTTTTAGCTACAAAAACTATTGTCGAATTTAATTCTACATTGCATATACATAATAAAGACTTTGATTATATGATTTGAAATGTTTATTCAAATTACGAAACAATTAGAAACTTAAAGGTGACTAGATAAAACGCCACAAGGCAAAATGTTCACCTTATGTACTCACTAGTGTAGTGGGCGACTAGTCGCTTCGCGTATGTTCCATCGACAGATGTATACGCTTTCAAAAGGCCGAGATTCGATTCCCCAAAGTGCGAATTTAAGAAATTACATTTTCTTATTTATCTAGGTCTGGACTGTTGGGACGTAGCTAGTTATCATCCTACCAGTAAAGCTGCCATGCTAAAACTTTGCCTTTCGGTACCGTACTATATAGAAACTATAAGTGGTTTATTACCTCTTGCCGAGTTAGCACGCTTCCATCTTACCGTATCATAAATTACCATAAGGTGAGATCACATTCAAGCGCAGCAACCTGGCATCAAGAAAAATAACCATGATTTTATTAAATGCCTTGAAGCATTATGTGCAAAGAAGAATGCCATATATGAGAAAATATTTTATACTAGCTATTCCTGTAGTGTCACTCTCATAATCAGTCGTGGAGAATTAGGAAATTCATGCAAAGTATCCGTTTACAATGCGAAAGGAGTCATCATTTCCTTGCCCTTATCCCACTAGGTGGCACAGCATATTTCCTTTCGCCACTTCATTCTATCAGCTGTCATTTCTACATTCACACCCCTTACACACATATCCTCTTTCAAACAGTTCATCCACACTTTTTTTTGGTCGCCCTCTCCCGGCCCTGCCGCTTACCATCATATTTAAGACCTTCCTGCATACATGGCTTTCCTCCCTTCACATGACTTGTCCATACCAGGACAACCTTCCGCTCCTTAACTTCTCGGTCACGGGTGCACAATGCGAAAGGAGTAACTTTGCTACATATCTAGTCAATCGTAAAAAGTTAAAATCTCGTGATTACGGAATGAGTAGTTGTAGTCTTAAACCAATGCCAAATCTATGCATTATTGCCTATTAAATAAAAACCGATGTAGGGTACTTTGTTCGGATGGTTTCAAAGTCTATAACCAAACAAACCTAGGTGGAAACAATTGTCGTATTTTATAAATACCTATAGAAAATTTTGTCATGTTTTCATCTTTTAATATTTCTAATATAAACTCAATTTGGTAAAGTATATGACAATGAAACTTTGAAATAGATTTTTAAGCGACTTCCTGATGAGTTAAAATTTTGAGTATCACTCAGAATTGCATAACAATACAAAGTAATAGTAAATTTTAGCCTGAAGATAGCTGTACATTCAATTTTTAATGTATAATTTCATTTATTCTTATTAAAAACCCTTAATTCCACTTAATTATTCTAAGTATATAAATATATTTCATAGATTTAACAAAATATAACGATAGAATAACGACATCCGCTTCCCGAGGGCAAAACATTTCGCAAAGTCTGCGCATTTGTCTACAGTCACGAAATTCCTCCGAAGACCTTCAGTAGCTATTTATATACAAATTTCCATCGAATTTTATAAATAGACTACGTTTATTAATAAATATGATAACTTACTTATTATATTCATACTAAAGTAATATAATTATAACATTACGTAGAAAGTATAACAGGTTGACATAAAAAGTAAAGTAACAAAATGAGTCGCAATATACTTAACAACGAGGTTATTTGGGAAGAACTATTATCGACGATTCAGCCTGGTTGAATATTGCTTTATTTAAAATCATATAGTTTGCCAAAAACTTGTATTTTCCCTTTTGATTTACAATAATTTTATGAGAATTTAGTTGCAAAAGTTTGTACATTGTTAAAAAAGTAGGGTTTCTTGACCACGTCTATTTCGTATAACTTACCCCGTGATAGATTCATAATTGACGAACGGACTTGATGACTCAAAAGAGCTTGTTAAGCGTATTTGAATAAACAGTATTTAGGTATTAATAAGCCTAAATCAAAGCTCTTGATAAATATACAAAGATATTTCTTACTATAATAGTATAAAGCTAATGAGAAAAATAGACTACTGTTACCCGCGGTGATAAGCTCGTGGGAGCAAATGTCCTTTATCTCTCCCGTGGTGCCTATCCGATTTTTTTATTACACAGGAAAAGTAAGTTGGAGCGCATAGGAACCAGTGGAATCTGATCGGGAAGGCAATAGGCACTTTTGTCTCATTAACAGGGACCGAAAAGCCACTTTTCTTCCCCATGTAAGAAAAAAAGGAAATCATCCACTAAAAGTATAATTATGAAAAAAATTATCTGCTTAAAGTTGCGAAATAATTGTTCTACACATACAGGCAAAGTCCTTCGCATTTAAAATATATGCATAGATTTAAGGTACGCCGGGGACGTAACCTCTTAAACACTTTCAATAAATATCATTCTATGTTATATTAAATTCATAATGTATACAACAATATTAAGATTAAAATGACAATATTGGTAGTGCATTATAGCTAATAAATTATTTTTTGTATTGAAGTCTAGCTTTGATTCAAGGTAAACAATAAGGTTCAAAAGTGATATGCAAATATTTCTTTGCATATTTTGCAAAAATAGTCAACATTGTATGACACAAAGTTAATTTAGCTGGTACTTTAAATTACAGACAACATATTTAGATTGACTGTAAAATATTATGTTATACTTCATTTACATATCTTATAATAATAGGTGTGCTTTATAGAAAAAGAAATATTGTTAGTAATGATACCTTGACCATGAGACGCACATAAACGTGACCACGATCCATGCAACTGGGTCGAAATATCGGCAAAATTAAAAATAAAAATTAAAAATCGCCATCGTGATATGTACCCGTACAAATAGTCAATATGTTAATAAACCACGAAAATTTAAGTTTAAAACAATGAGTATTTTTATATGAAAAATTGCGTATTATAGCGTGAAAAAATACGGTATACGATCCACGCAGTGCATTAAGAGTATAATTGTTTAATTTACTTTCCTAAAGTGAATATTATACTGTAATTTATCTAACAAGATAGGTAAATAACTATTTCGTGACTATTTTAGTTAATAAAAATGACTAAAGGCCGGTTATTTTGAGGATATTGAATGCGACTGTGCCGTCATATGTGGCTATAAAACGCTCTTTTGAGTAAAGTCGGTTTTTATCGACTATCTGAACGATAGAATTGTATTCAATGCGTCACTGCTATATTTTAGTTAATTATTTAATATAACATTACATATATTACTAACTGTTAAATTCAATATTTTATCTATATATATAGAAATTCCTTCTTATAGTGTTTGACCGCGACGAACACCGAAACTAGTTTATCAATATTCTTTCGTTTTACTGGAATAGTCCCGACTTAGAATCGGTTTAAGTTTCATTTATAATCAAAATAAATCTTTTTATTATCATTCATTTTTAAACCATATACGTTTAACTATGAGTTCTGCTATCAACTAAGTTACATATGTATCAAATAAGTGCATCATTGGTTTAGTGGTTAGCATGTTTGCCTACAGATATGCGGTCCTGGGTTCGAGTCCCGGGTCAGGCGAATTAAGAAGTCGATATTGATTTTTATATTAAGATTTTCTCAATATTCTCCCGAAGTTGGGGAGTTGGTGGTGTGCTCCACCCCCGTAACTTGGTGAGCACGTTAAGCCGTCGGTCCTGTGCCTGATCTCTCTCCGATCGTGTCGGATTGCTGTCACATCAGACTATGAGAGTGAAGGAATAGAGAGTGCACTTGTGTACTCTCACACAGCAATGGGAGTCAATGGGCTGCTACTTACTCACTTACTACTTAGATAGAAGTGCATTTGTCTGCTAGTTGAAAGTATATAAAGATTATTACTTTATAAATATACAACAAACTTATTGAATGACAAAAAAATTGATACATTTCGCCATAGCTACATTATTAACATCCCCTAAAGAAGTTTTCATTTCTGTTACAGGCGTGGTGAGCGATGAAGGGGTGGTTCGACGCTTTCCGCGAGGAAGGCGGGCCGACCCTATACGCTTACCACAATCGAACAGCCGTTGCTGCTGATGTTCCTGCATTGGCACTTCTCGTCGCAGCGCTTACACTTTATATTGCTTTCCTAGTAATATTCCCCGGAATCAGAAAAGAGGTAATCTTTATATATACAAAGAAATTATTGTTCTCATTTAAAAACTAAAACTGACTTCAAACCTTTAGAAATGGAGAGAGAGAGACACACAGGAGAAATAAGTCTCGCTAAAACTAGAGAACGGTTGGACCGAATTGCCCTCATTATAGTCTATCTGTAGAAGATCATGTGAAATTTAGACCAGGAAAAACTATTTCATTTTCCCGTACAAAATGACGGCCTCGCTGGCGCAGTGGTGCAAGTATTCACTTTGCTAGCGGAGGTCCCTGGTTCGGTCCCCGGTAAGACAAATTAAGGAAATTTTATTTTCTAATTTGTCTGAGTCTGGACTGGTGGGAGGCTTCGGCCGCAGCTAGTTACCACCCTACCAGCAAAGACGTACCGCGAAACAAAGAGATTTGTGTTCCGGTACGATGCTGTATAGCTGTCAGCAATAAAAAAAATTTAAAAATGTTTTAAATCTGTCAAACATCTGATTTTGCGGTAAACCAGGGCGGCCTCAAATTAGGGTATTAATAAGGGCTTAGAATCGACCACATATTGTAGGTATATCCACAATATTGAGATTCAGATTTTACAAATAGAAAATAACCATAACAAAGGATCGCTATGTTTGTTGGTAGTCAAATATTTATGGATGCGTTTTACAGTTCATTTTGTGGCTTAACTAATAAAGAGATATACAGCTACATAAAAATATAGAAAATTAGATAGAAATTAGACACAAAGTTTACTGAACATTAACCAAGAAGTCAAGCAAGACAAAAATAAAAAGTGCGTGGGTACAAAGTACACATGTCAGGAGTGAATCTTCTTTGGCTAACTAATTCTTAAGTCGTAGTTATATTTATACAAATCTAAAACTTTAGATTTCCGAGACTTAGAGGGAAGGGGAAAGGAAGATATGTTAAGAATTTGATGAATTTATTGAAATCTCAAATGACGAATTGCAAATAAAAATGCCACGTATTATTGTCAATATTAGAAATTATTACTTAAATTTTGTTATTGATTTTAAAATTGTGAATAAAGAATTTATGAAATATTTTTATTTTATGAAAAATAATATATTAAATTATTAAATGACGAGTGGCAAATTAAAATGCAACACGTTATTTGTAAATATTAATTTACTCTCATGCGGCTAAAGAAGTTTCACTTCAATAAGGAATTAGTAATTGCAACAAAAGATATTAAGGCGATGGAACTTAAACTTACGTTAAAACAATTTACCTTAATAGAAAGGAAACAAACAAATATAAAAAATATTTCTTTAAAATCGGTTGTTATTGGCACGAAGAACTTTAGATATAGCCAGAAGTTCCTTAATTGTAACCTGTGCTAATAATATGATAAAAGAAAAAATAAGAATTGTATTTTTACTGGCCTTTTCAATAAATATGTTCATACGACGAGAAGTCGGTTATTCCAAATTATATTTTTTGTTGTTGTTAATGATATTATTATAGATATTTTTAACTGTTCCTTAATAATTTCTTTTCCAGAGATTTACTACATTCACAATAGTTACCTTGAGCCTCTTCGTCGGCACTGTGATCTTAGGTGAGTTTTACTTTTTTTATTTTCTTAATTTTTTGCATATTTTTAAATTATAATTATTTATAATAAAAAAAATGTTACTAACTTAATGTCCTATTTTTACACAGAAATCACAATCATAATTACATAATGAGAAAATGCGACATTTTTGATTTCTGAAGGGACATCGAATATATTTTATTTTACATATAAAGTAAGGACTTGACAAGTTAACAATTACAATATGTTATACATTATTCATATATACATTTAAATATACTAAATTGTACGCGAAATACCGATATAGCACCGAAAAGTATACAATAGTAATTCACGACAGTACATTCGAGACTATTACATATAACAGAATGTATTCCCGTTTACACTACTATGTACTCATTATATAGCTAGGTATATCGCTTTGGACTGCAAATTGGAAAGTAGGAAATGAGTAAGGATTACATTTGCATCATAAAACCCATTCAATTCAAAAATCAACCCACATTTCAAAGAGATTGTTGCAATTGTCTGAAAACCCAACGGTTATTAATTCGCCCAATCTCAACTGATAGCACTTACAATCTCAACATCAGCTCATAAAAATAAAACTAGAACAGGTTTCGCAGTAAACGTAATTTGATCGTATTTCACTTTTGTAAATTCCTTACTAATTTTAATACAAATTGGTCTAAACGTTGGTTTAATGTTTAGTTATACTAAATTTAATGTGTCTAGTTTCGACTGTAAGTTAATGAGTCTAAACTATTATTTATCTCACTACTATACATACCGGCATATGTAGCGGAACATAAATAATTAATAATAAAGGTTTGATATCAGTACCATAACCTTATAACATACTGATATCAATTTTTTTTATGTTTCGCTAAATATGCCGGTTTGTATTTTATAAAGTAAAGTTAGTAAGTAGCAGCAGTTGACAATGTCAAGTTACTCTCAACAAAGTATCTATCTATTAAATTCAAGGCGAATGCTTATATAATATATGAAAAAATATGTTGCTAATGCCAAACTCTCGGTTCAGACACAAACGTGGTATTAAACGATTCGTGACAAAAACCTTCAGCTGCAAATTTATTATGTGCATTATCAAAAGACATAGTTCGAAATGTTATTTTTTTATGGAAGGTCGATCGTCTCAAAAATACCCTCGAAAAAGCTGTTTTATTTCGTTTGGTCTTACATCAGTAATACACAGAAATCTAAAAAGATTCAACAGAACAAGAAGTAAGTAGTAAGAACAAGAAGTAAGAAGTAAGAAGTAATAATTTAAGAAATTATTCATATATGATTAAGTTTAATTTAAATGCCTAACATTTACAAACCCTTACGATGATTAACAAGACATTGATTTATTAAAAAATTAGAAATCTCGTAAACCTTACAGCCTCCTTCGTATCTTCTCCGTTCTACGTGACACTGGTGAAGTGGGGTGTGCTTAATTGTTACATCTGAAAGTCATTAAAAGAAAAATTCAGAAGATTTTTTTATGTTTCCCTCTAAGCTTTATTACGTGCTTATTTATTTTTTTTATATTTAGGCCTTAATTTTAGAAGCAAGAATATAAGCACTAATATTTAATACTACTATTACATAATATTACATGTCATGAGAAGGGAGGATAGCCATGTATGCAAGAGGGTCCTAAATATGATGGTAAGCGGCAGGGCCGGGAGAGGGTGACCAAAGAAAGTGTGGATGAACTGTGTGAAAGAGGATATGTGTGTCTAAGGGGTGTGAATGTAGAAATGACAGCGAATAGAGTGAAGTGGCGAAAGGAAACATACTGTGCCGACCCCAACTAGTGGGATAAGGACAAGAAAAAAAAAATTCAATTACTAAATTAAATATTTATTAAGTGTCTTCGCCTTAGCAATCCCTGTTAAAACCGTTCATAATTGCACTTAACCACGAAATAAAAACATCACATAAAATAATACATTAATTTTTTTGCCAATTTTTACATTAAATACTCTTTATTTCCTGCAACATAACACTTAATTGTTCAACGGACTGAAAGGCAATTTATTTTCGTAATCGTTACTATTGTTTCAAATAACTACCTCAAGAGTCAAATCATCATTGCATTACATATAGCCGAGATGCGTGTCCTTACCGCAGTAATTGGATGGTTATAAATTCTTTTCAAAGTAATAGATTTTAATTTTAGTACATAATTATATTACCGCAATAAACACGGGCAGTTCGATCAATCACTATTTTTCGTTATATAATTTCGTATGCTTTCATATCCAAATTTATAAATCCTAACTAAAACACTATGTACGTTATTGAAATTCTAATATGCTCCATTGAAAGACTTCTTCTTTAAATAAAGATATCTAAATTTGTATTGTATATCCTTTTTAATTGCTAAAATCTAAAATTATTGTATGCGAATTATACACTCCTTTTATATAAAGTTCCTTGATCTTTAAGTCTTGAAATAGACTGTAATGTTGGGTATTAAATTCCTACTATTAGCTTATACTCTCCTTTAAATGTAATATCTTGTTAAAAGTTTCAATCGTTAATATAATACCTTTTTATTAATTCACTCAAGTTAATTGTGTTGTAATTGCGATAAAAAATAGTGCGACCTTAAGCTTGCATAAAAGGTATTAAGGTATTTTCTATGGAATAAGTTTAACAAGTTTGTAGCGTAGGAATGAATTTAATTTTTTTTTTAAATTCTTTTTCAATATTGGTATGTTAAAGTACCGTGAAAAGTATCGAGCCAACCCTACAATGACAGTTGGAAATCTTTTCCTTCTCATTGTTCAAATATATCAAAACAAAGTTTGTGCCTCTGAACAATATGTTGAACATTACCATTAATGTACTGACACCTGTGTAAGAAAGTCTTATGGATAATAAACAAGGAATGTCAGCGTACGCCTTTGACCACACATTTAAATAAATTGTTTCGGTAATTTAAATAATAGCTTTGACTTTTTGAATTTTGAAACATAGTCTGTTGCTCTGTGGTTATTTAAATTGTAAATTAATAAAGTTTGAATAACAGGTAGTGTCTCAAAAATATATGAAGCGACTTTGCTACGATTTATTGAAAATGATCTCGATATCTCTAGTCTTTCTGTTTTGTGATGTAAAATTAATTTTGATTCGTTGAACTTATTGAAAAACTTATTTAGCTTAAATATTAGTTATTGTCTAACTGCTGGGCGTAGTCCTCCACGCTCAAAGAAGAGAGATCATCCACCCACTACGTTGCTCCTATAATAAATGGCATGCTAAACATATACCACAGATGCACCAAGTACATGCAGGTACTAAAAGAACAAAGTACTTGCTAAGAGTTTGAGCCCGTGGATTCTTATTAAAAATTATTGGGCCATCACGGCATTTGGTTTATCTTTTACAGATACATCGATTCTACTAATAACATGTATTTATCTAAGGATTAAAAGAATATTCCTAGTTTACTATATAACATTATAGCATCAATTACATATTGACAAACATTATTTATATTATTACGGAAGCAATCCGACAATTGCATGAAGGGCGTTTTTTTATGAATTGGTCTACCATTTAGTCCGATGATGTCATGAAGACATATTGAGTGCTCTTAATAATTTTCCAACGTGGAATTTGGAATTTGAATGTAATATTTTTCAGTTTGTAAGCACGGATCTTCGTGGCATGTGTCGGGGGCGCGTGTATCCCGTGCAGCTTACCGGGCCTTCTCCGCTGAACGCCTTGACTGCTGGCTCGCCGTTCATGTCGGCTTGGGCCACGTCAACGTTTCACTCAATGGTAAGCAGGAACACAAATTATTAAGTATTATTATATTTCTAACGCAAGTTATTACTACTTAATCCTCCGTTGATAATTTATCTTTCCCTGAGAATAGTCCCGTGACCTAAATATAATAAGTCCAAACATTTTTTTCCATGTTTGAATTAGAAATAGGCAATCAAGATAACTTTATTATCTGCACATAGTGACCATAATACGGAAGGAATGATTTTACTAAATTACAAGTCATTCCGTAAATGGTTTTGAAGAACTCGTGATGACTGAATGATTAATTTTAGTGGTCTAAAACCATTTTCGATTGCCTTTCTAAAGGAACCGGCTTGGGGCACATCCGTTGGACGGCTTCAGAAGAGACATAAACAGAAACAGTTTCGCTGTTTTATTTATAAATTTAAATTTGCCTTTTCTTTTGTACCTTCAGCTTTGTCATGGGGGAACTTGTCAAAGGGAGATCCTGGTGTGGACTATAACGAGCAGTTTCGATGGGAAGAGGCGGGCGCAATCCAGGAGTGGTATCGTGCCGGCCTTTTACGAGGTTTACCATACCCCGTACTGTCTGTTGCTGAACACTTCGCTGCAGAACATGAAGGTTTTGAATGGGGTGCTAAGTATAGGGCAGCTGGGTATACAACCACTACACTTCTTTGGTATGATAGTGCAGATATTAGACGTGGCGTTGCCAAGTATTGCATGTTTTAACAGAAATCTCGTCTCCACATAGCACATGCTTACCCTACATTCTGCCGCATTGATTGTGGGCAAGAACCTACATGACATTGGATGAATAAATAATTACACATTAAACTTACATTAAGAACACAGTAGAATCCAGAATAATGGGGCCTTTAGAGGTTTCTAATATTGACAGTCCAGCTGGCGCTTTGCTAGCCCAAGTTCTGCGTTTATTTACCAGCATGGCAAGTTTAGGAAATCACAATTTCTAATTTGCCTAAGTTTGAACAGATGGGAGGTTTCAGCCGTGCCTAATTACCACCCGACCAACAAGGCCGTTATGCCAAGAAAAATTTTGCATTCCAGTTCGATGCTGTGTAGAAACTTGAAGAGGTAAAATTGTCTCTTACCATGTTGGCGTGTTTTCATCTTAGATCTTTCCAGAATAACACCACAATCAGGTTACAGCGACTGACAAGCACTTGTCAGCAATAAAAAAATCTTGTAATCATTTATTTAGAGATTTATAAGTATGTATATGTCGTAGTTTAAATAATACCTTGCCCCAAATAGTGTTAGCGACTTTGCAACGCCACATATTCTTCCAAAACGAACGTAACACAGATAATAAGAACTTGATCAGTTCCTTACACTTTCCAGGACAGCACTGGCGTTATGGCTACTCATGAACCTTCTTTTAGTAGTTGTTCCACGTTACGGTGCATACGCTATGGCATCTTTAGGCGTCACGCTATGTACAGCAGCTGGTGGATACTGGGCGTCATTACCTCATGTTCCTTTGATAGTGAGACTGGATGGAGCTATGTTGTTCTTCTCGTTAGGCTGGTGCTTCTGGCTAGTACTTATCGCCGGTTAGTAACATACATTCCAATTCTTATAGACTAACAATTTGAAAACCGTATGGCAATAATTTCTCCCCTACACCCCTACGCAATCTAGTACGTCCTTCTAAAAAAATTTTAAGTCAGCTTTCAACAGACAGCACTGTACAACAATCGCAAACACAATAGTTAAGTAATCCAATTTGTATAATTAATTAATATTGAAAGAGAGGCTACATTAAGGTCTAGTGTTTTCTCTAAAATTTGAACTTGAGCGCCTGAATAAAAAAGTAATTTATTAACAAGTGCATTAACTTATAGTACACATTGAAATAAATATACAATCATTTACAGTTTTCCTTAAGGAGATCACGACGTTATTGTAAACCGTGCGTCGAATTTAAATGTACAGAACAATATACGTAAATATATGAAGATGGATAGATAAATACTTTAATGCGCACGAAATTTTAAAAGTAAACTTATACAATACCTAAGCAACCACAACATGCAAGAGGCGGTCTTATTGCGAAACCACCTCCTAACTGACAACCTTTGGATAAAGAAAACTGTCGGCGCAATCAAAAGAATTAATATATAATATAGTTATAATATATATATTATATATATAGTTATATTGTATGTAGTTACATACAATACATAAATAGAGATAAATAATACACATCACGATAACTATTACAAAATCCTTCAAAATATTTGCAATTTTTTGAATTAGTGTAGATAAGTTCTAAGGTCTTTTAACTAATCCTGTCATTAAAAATGGCAATAAATTGTTTCTTCGATAATTTGTGTGATTCCAGGTGCTATTTGTCTAGTAGTGGGATTGTTAATAGCAGCATTAGATTTAGTTTGGCCACATAAGTTCTCGACAGTACTAGAAGTGGACTATGACACGCCATACGATAGACACGTACTTATAGTAGACAGCAGACAACGGGCACGTCCACAAACACAGAATTCACTACCTTCTAGAATATTGAGGTTAGTTGTTGGATATATATAATTATATTACAATTATAATGATTAATTTTGAATAATGGAAATAATTAAAACATAAACATTACTCACTAGATATTTGAAATTAAAAGAAAGCATGTTTTCAAGCAACGATATAAAATACACCGACCGACACAGTGACCGATGTAAAATATTCTTACTTGGTCGACTGCAGAAGCGAGGTCCTGGGTTCGAGTCCAGGGTCATACGAATTAAAAAATTGATAGTGAGTTTTCTGTTAAGAAATTGACACTATTTGACCGAAGCTGGGAAGTTGACGGTATGCTCCACCACTGTGCCTCAGAGAGCACGTTTAGCCGTCGGACATGTGCCTGTTCTCTCTCCGGTCATGTAGGATTCCCATCACATCGGACTATGATAGTGAAGGAATAGGGAGTGCACATGTGTACTATGCACACCCGCAGTGGAGCAGAGTGGTAGATCTATGCTCTAATAACCCTATATCCTGTGAGTGAGTGAGGAGGCCTGTGCCCAGCAGTGGGATGTCAATGGGCTGCTACTTACATATCCTTTGGATTATATTAAACGGTATAATCAGTTTTTCTTTTGAAGGAGGCTATCGTCAAAAACCCGTGACTCGCAGCGACAGGTATCAATGACCATTGTCAATGAGAGTTCCGGACGGGAAAATCCAGCATTTTCTCCCGAGCAAAGAAAGCCAAATTCGCCGTGGAGGTATCCACTATTTAGACGACAAATTGACCGGTAAGGATTTTTGGATGCATTCTCTGATGTTTCCACATTTTAAATTCAGAAACATTCGACGTTTTGCCAAGTTCCCTGTATAAATATTTTTGGACATGTCTTTAATAGGAAATTATTGATATCACAATTATGTATTTTATTTATTATTATACCTAGTATATTCTTTTACTCACTTCTTACTCAAAATTAAATTGTTTGTAAAAAATGCCAAAACTTACCTAAGAATATTTGCTGATACAAGATGCAGGAACTTAGAAAGGGTGGTATAAAAATGTATCATAAAAGCAGTTAAATCTACCATGCAGGGATAACGGTTAAAGGGCCGGTATACAACTTAGCAAAGTTTGATTATCGCTCCATTTATTTTTAATTAATGGGATTAAGAAATAATACTCTACTAAAATGATTAAAATAAATTCCCGTATCACACACAATTATTAATGTGACTCTTAATAATTTCATACATAAAAGTGGTTGGTTTAACTTTATTGAACTATAAATCTTACAAATTATATTTAGAAAATTCATTCAATTCATACAATTATTTCTTTCAACAAAGTTTCGTAGATTACTTGTCACTTCTTAACCGACTTGACCTAAATATCTCACTGAAAATTATGATTTGATTAGTTTTATTAAATGTTAATTTATAGAACAATCCCCCAATATCAATTAGAATTGTTAAATATTTGGAAATACTTAAAAGTCAGGTAAAAAAGCTCATTACTTGTCACTCTGTGTTTAAGTGAATATTAATTGACTTTCACTTATTAAAATCCTTTACGTAAGACATTTGTTTATTCATATCTATATATATATACATATGTAAGTATATATAAGTAAGTAAATTATATTTATTTGTATTCAGTCTACACCACCACCGCATTACATTAAAACAATATATCTAACAACAAGGTTGCCTGGTAGTAATCGCCGCCTAATAAGGCCGCCTTTTTGTACACTGTTTTTTTTTAAGTGAAACTTTTTTTAAGTTAATATTTTTACGAATGAAACGCGTGATTAGGGCCACACAGATGTGCAGCGTTTTTATGCTTATTCATTTGAAGGTTAGGTTAAGTTAATATAAAGGTTCTTTTAATATTTACAAAAAGTATGTGGTATTTTAATTTTTCCATTCGTCATTTTATTATTTAATATACTATTTTTCATAAAATATAAAATAAAAATATTTCATAAATTCTCTTTTCTAAATTTTTAATTCAAAAGCAAAATTCTATTAATAATTTCTATTATTGACGAAAACCTAGGCATTTTTATTTAAAATTCTTCAATAAATTATTTGTATTAATTTTGAACACTTTTAATAGTTTAATGATAAATTAAATTCACTAAATTCTTAACATATTCCTTTCTCCCTCCCTCTAAGTCTCGGTAATCTAAAGTTTTAGATCTGTATAAATATAAACAAGACTTAAAAATTAGTTTGCATAAGAAGTTTTACTTCTGACATGTGTACTTTGTGCGCACGCTATCTAACATATTTTTTTGTCACTTTTACCTTATTCCTGTTTTATATTTCCTGTGTGGTATACAATAAAGTATTTCTATCTAAGTGGCTCTGTTATGTTACAGCGTGGATTCCGCATCGAGTTTTGGATCAAGTATAAACGGTAATAGTTCCGCTATAAAGATGTCACCGCTGGCAGGCAGTCCGCCATCAGGGTCAGTGGCTACGTCACCACAGAGGTAATAAAGCTAATAATTAAACGAAACATGAAATATTCCCTTTCCATACAAATGTAAAAGGCAAATTACTACAATAGATCATAATATTCATATTTTTAATGTATCATATAGCAATAAACCTAGATGATGCCACAATGATATCAAATAGTGGAATAATTTGTTTCTTAAGTTAATATGATTAAAGGTAATGGGAAAGCGCCCCCCACCCACCTCCCCTTAAGACTTTTAAATACAGATGGTATTGTAGATGTTACATTTTTAATTATCATTTATCCCTTTTTATGTGTTTTGTATAGCTAGACTTTAAATACTATAGAAAATTGATACAATTAGTAGTCCCTTTTGCGATGTAATACTTAGTTTCGGATACTTATTTCTCAGTAATGTGTTGTATAACTTATTCATAATTCATTCGAGTTCATTTGCAAGAATTACATATATTACGGTGTTATGAAAATAGCTACAGATCATAATATTCAGCTAACTGAATAGTATAAAAATGAACAATAACTTTCTAAAGTTAATAACACAATCTTATGTCTAATGGTCAACTTGTTCGGCTGCAGACATGAGGTCCTGGGTTCGAGTCTCGATATCGATATTTTATGTTAAGAAATCCTTACTATTTGCCCGAAGTTGGGAAGATGGCGGTGTGCTTCACCCCCGAACCTTGGAGAGCATGTTAAATCGTCGGTCCTGCGCCTGACCTTTCTTTAATCGTGATTACCGTCACATGGAACTATGATAGTGAAGTAATAGAGAGCGCACTTTTGTTAGCGCATACACTTCTTTACTATGCCTGCCAACCCGCAGTGTAGAAAGGTATGCTCTAAAGATTCTCCCACCCAAGCAGCGATTTGTTAATGGGTAGCTACTTATAAAAGTAAGTAGCAGCCCATTAAAAACCCACTACTGTGCACAAGCCTCCTCACTCATAGGAGAGAGGATTATTAAAGCATAGACCCACCACGCTGCTCCACTGCGCGTTGGCAGGCATAGAACTCAAATGCACTCTCTATTCCTTCACTCACATAGTCCGATGTGACGGCAATCCGACAAGACGGAAGAGATCAGGCGTAGAACGGACGGCTTAACAACCTCTCCGAGGCACGGCGTTGGATCACATCACCAACTTCCCAAATTCGGGCAAATATTGAGGAAATCTTAATAGAAATCTCAATATCCATTTTTGAATTGGCCCGACCCAAAAATCGAACCCAGGACCCTCATATCTGTGGCCGAACATGCTAACCACTAGACCAATGAGGCAGTCCACCCACAGTGGAGCAGCGTTATGCTCTAAAAACATCTCTCCCTCCTGTGTGAGGAGGCTTGTATCCAGCAGAATAGGTTGCTACTTACCTTATTATAACAATTTAAAGCTTGATATACACCTTTAAAGACATTCCAGTAACGCTTTTAATAAAAGTACTATTGCTCAATTGTTTGCAAATTATTCATTTGTTGTTCATTATCTATCAAGGAAGTAAGTATATCACAAGAAAAAGCAATTATAACATGTCCTATTGTATGTTTTTTGCCGTTTATCTTTATAATGAAAACTGTTTTGCAGGTATCGACCTCAAATACCAGCAGCAGAGCGAGTAAAAGATATGTGGTAAAAACTGTTATCACGAGACTAAAAGTGTAGATTTGTATTGAAAAAAAAAATTAAATGCCGATCTCTTTAAAGTATGAGGGCGTCTGTAATATTTAAACAGTCGTTAGCATAAGACCTCAGTAAAAAAAGTATTATTTAATTCAAACATTAAACATGAGGTTTAGCATAAGATTATTATGTAAGATATTTTGTAAATATTTACCTATAAATTTTATTGTAACTAAATTATCAGTTCCGTCCAGTGTCATAAGTAAATTAATATGTATAAATTCTTATACCTCGTAATTTCATGTGTTTCTTGTAGGTTTAACGTTAATAATACAATTGTATCGACACAAGTGAATACTTTGTGCCATTTGTAAATATTATGCAACGACAAGGGAAAACTGATGATGAGATGTTCAGTCAAATAATAAAATTAATAAATAAATGACCAAAAGGTTGTGCGTGGTGATAGTCCTACTCGTAGATTTGAAACGAGCATTTTATTAAGATCAGTCGCAGATCAAAAATCGACAACTTTAAAAGCTTCACTAATTAAAGATTTAAAAAATAAACGAGTAATATAAAAAAAACAATTCCTACGCCGTTTTAACGAGCTTGCTGGCATAATGTTGTACTTGTTTTGATAGAAAAGGTCCTGGGTTCAATCCTCGATAGAGTAAAAATTGTATTTTAGTTTCTTTCGTGAGGCTCTAGGCTGATGGGAGGTTCTGCCATGACTAGTTAGCACCAAGCAAAATAAATGCGTTTAAATCCTATGTAGAAACCACTTTAAGTGAGATTACAAAAAGCTCATTAAATAGAAAGAAACATTTAAACCTTTTACGTGAGCTTTCAATAGTTGATGTATTTTGCGCAGATACGAAATAAATTTATTCAAGGAAATGATATTTGAAAAAACTATATTAAGATCAAGTGTCGTTCAGAACAAGTTTAATAAAATGTATTTGATCTTGAGATCAATAAATTAATATATAAAATAGTAGTATAAATTGGAAACCTATAACAAAATGGAGAATGTTTCTTACTCTTTTTAAATATATCTTTTGTATCTTAACACGGTATCTATACTAAATGTTCTAAAGCTGAAGTATGCTTGAACGCGGTAATCTCAAGAACTACAGGTCCGATTTGAAAAATTCTTACAGTGTTAGACATATAATTACGCCAAGATCAATAAATGCGTCCACTCTGTAAATCTCATCGGTTAAACATGTTATTGTAATCAGTCTGTAGGGATTTTATATCTTTATATCAATTATGGAAAGGTGAAAAGTCATTTAGATGTAATACTTACTATTAAGTTATTTATTTCGTAATAGTTGCCAAACATGTAGTATGTAGACAATTATTTTAAGGAGCATCTAAGGCAATATGAGACCCTCCTGTCTTAAGTTGACAAAAAAACCGATAAATTTCGACATGAGTTATAGTTTACACTTATTTTCAATATTGTGAAAATGTATTTGCAATAGTGATTATGTAATTAGGCCATTTTGTAATTATGTAGTTGTAACAAGTGAGAATAAGAAAAATAATATTTATTGTGATCAGAATATACCAATTGAGAACGTGTCGGTATTTTTAATTTACCTTACCTTTATACAGAAATCAAAGAACTATATTCTATAAGTAAATGTATATCGAAAACAAAATTCAGTTTTAATAAACAATACAGAATAAAGAAGATTTCAATAATATATATCAATAAATGAATACTTATAGTATTTAGAGCTCGAAAATATAATATTATTATATTAAAATTCAGCAAAAATATTTTCGGTGCTCAAGTTTAAAAAAAAAATACAAAGTACATCATGTTTTTATCTTCTTGTATTATGTTGGTATATATCAACATAATTAATTTTGTATTTTATTGGATAAAATGTCCATATTAAAGTTAACTGCAAGGACAATTCCAGAGAAAAAGACAATTTTTATCTTGCAGATTGTATATAAGTATAGTTGATAAGGTAAACATATAGGTATTGTATAACCATGTTATTTTACGATGTTAATAATTCGTTCTTTCAAATTAATAACTAACAAATTATAGTCAACACCTAGTTCATAGAAAAAACGTGTAAATCTTTTATGTGCGCAATCAATAGACGGCTTTATAATTTTACGCAAAATAAATCTATTGAATAGATAAATATATGAAAAAACTATATTAACGTCCATTACAAATGCAAACAATGAACTTGCGCGAAAAAACAAAAAAAAATTATTTTACTAAAGGTTATACTCGTATAGGGAGAGTATGAACTAACAGTAGAAATTTAAAAAAAAGGTGAAATACCTTTTTTTTTCAATTTCTATCCATCCATCTTTATTTTAGCAAAAGGTCAAAGTTAAGCTCAACAAAAGCCTCTATAACTCTTTATAAATCTTAATCTGGATTTACCGATAATAAGAAATAAATTAAAAAAGATATAGTTCGACTGTTTATTTTATATCAGTACAATAAAAAAATTCTGATCAGTCTAACCAAAATTACTTAAAATAGCTAACCTTTAATTGTTGAAATCAATGCAAAAATGTTTTTTTTATTATCTGTGTACGAAGTAGCAAAAGGTTTCGTTTCCTTTATTGTGTCTGTTCCTTTACGAGATGCTCAAGATTGAGTTGGCAAAGAAATGCGTTCCAGTTTACGTATCCGTCATCTATAATTGTTTCCGCATCCACCCATAGTTTACACTACAAAATTCAAGTAAAATATAAGCAATTTGATGGTTTCCCTCGGGCACAAGTACTCTATCCACTAGCAGAAGTCCTAGTTTCGATTCTCGGCAGGGCATTCACTATTTTTTTAATCTCGAAAGCTTACCACCCTTCCAGCAATGATGGAGAAATTGTTAGCCAATGGCAGATACACACACTTTTTTCAGAACTACAAACACTAACAATATTCAACGATACAATTACGTACATCCAAACTAGAATACGAGTGAGTGCATTTTCCATTGCATACGAGTGCTAAAGCTAAATCAGAAGTCAATATAATGTATATATTAATATTTATTCAATACATATGGTTATACTACTAACAAGTTATTTGCGTTGCGCCATCTTAGCCTGTGACGTCATTTACCGGACCATAGACAACCGTCTTTAAAATAGTATGTTTAGTAAATCAAAGCATTCCCTAGGGACATCCAATGCTTTGAAACAAAATTTCTGAATCCTATTATTAATTTTTAAAACAAAAGATAGTCACATGGAACCTTAAATTTAAATATTATTAAGCAGATTATAAATATACCTCTGTGTCCTTCAATGGCGGCGCGTGACGAACTACTTTTTGATAATCATCTTCTGTTAGGCTAAAAACTGGTCTAGTTTGGAAATCCAAGAATGATATGAGATCGTCGTATTGGATGTTGCAATTTTCATCCTTTTCGAGGCTAAAAAATTATAAAAGGGCATCCATTGAGATTTATAATCTGTCAGAAATAAAAAGAACTTTGCTATTTTTATAGAAGACTCGCTAACCCAAACCATGTTTTAAGGAATAATAACAACACTCCTCTTAAATTTAAATTATAAGGCCTCTGAAACTATTCTTAAAACTGTTTCGTAAGCCTGGCACTTGTAAATAGACAAATATATATATTAAAAAAAAAAAAAAAAACCAAGATCAAACACATTAAATATGACTTAACAAAATAATATATTATATATAAATAAATATTTATTAAATAATATTAATAATAAATAGTAGTAATAATAAGTTAATATTTACTGTTCCAAACGGGAATGATTGGATTTGGAAAAGCACTGTCATGTACGAGTACATGCTGTGTATGTATGTATTAATAAAGGAACATATCCTGCAGGAACAGTCCATGCCACAAAAATGAATAAGCATAATAGGTCATTGACGATGTATCTCTAAGTTACCCACAACGGCCGGCAACGTACTTTGTGAATTATATAACTGAAGTCTAGTCTAGTCTAGTCTAGAACTCCACAATACAAGCTCGCTTAGTGTGGAGTTCACTGGATTATACAATTGAAAATATTGCACAAACTACACAGTCTACATAATAATTATTAAGTATATGTTGTATGGTTTAACTTTAAGGCCAAAATTTTATTTTTTACTTTTTCTTTATGTATTATCACTTGTGTATCAGCAAACAAATGTCTATATATATTTACATATGTATACATTTGTTTGTTTGTTTTGTAATATTTTAGGTTAGTGTGTGAAGATAAATAAATAAATAAAAAAAATAAAAAAATGTCGTCTATACACCGAGATCTTTTAAACCGATCAATGGATTTCATTGCAGTTTCCAGTAAATAGAGTGATTCAAGACCTAAATATTATACTTAATCGCTTAAAACCTCCGTGAAGGTATAAATGTATCTCGAAAGGATAACCCACACTAACCAATTTTATCTTTTACGTATTGTTCCTTACGCAATTAAATACATTGTATATTTCACATAGATCAAAACTGCCCTGAATAGTATCTTATTAAAATAGATATTTTAGAAGATATCATAGATTTCAGAAGCGGAAGTACAGCGGTTGGAGTATCTTACGTTTCGTACCAATTTAAATGTATGCAGACTCAGTTGCGCGGGTCAGAAAGTAATAATGTAAAGTACTTTTTACTATGAGGTGTATTTATACACATGCTCGTATTTATGCTTAAAATAGCGTAAATTGATAACAGTAACAAGTATAGATTTATCAAAACTATTTAAGGTAGAGTATATATTTGACAGACTCACACTTGCAACATACAGTCCATTAAATCACGATTGATAGGCAGCCTATGCGCTCGCAATATTTGCCGGAGTTGTTGTACTGGAATCACTCCGGAACCAGACGGATCAGCGTGTATTAAACCCTCCTTCAAACGATCCCGATCGTCCCACAAACCACGGGTCAGTTCCGTAAATACTAATGACCTATAATTAAATATTTCCAGCAATGCTATATACAGCAGAAGCCGGCTCTATAACAAAATGATGGCCTCGCTGGTGCAGTTGTTCAGGCACCCGCTTTACTAACATAGTTCCTGAATTCCACTTACGCCAGAGCAAATTTAAAAAATTACATTTTCTAATTTATCTGTGTCTGGACTGGTGGAAGTGTTCCACCGTGGCTAGTGACCATCATAGCTAAGACGTATCGCAAAGCAAAAAAGAGGTTTGCCTTCCGGTACGACGATGTGTAGAAGAAGAAGAAACCAGAAGAGGTATGTTGCCTCTTACCAGGTTATCGCACTTCCATCTTAAACTGTCTAAACTAATATTATTATTAGGAAACATTTATGCTTTTGTATGTATGTTTGTAACGTTATCACACAATTAGGAATCCCTAATATAAATGCATTAATGTAACCCAAGGTGTGAACCAAAAATACGTCATCGCGTGCGCTGCAAAAACTATTGATGAAAAAACAAAAAAAAAGGTTCTACAATTTTTTAGAACATATTAATATCTATAAAAAATTCCGAGATACTAAATGCCCAACTATTGTAGTTATGCCACTATTACTTCTTTTTTGCATTTTAAAAGTTAATAAAATGTTGACAATAATCAAACCAAATTATTCATACCTCTGTATTAATCCTTATCCTTTTAAATGATTATATTTAATTAAAGACCGTTTCAATACCTATAAATACTTTTAAATTATTAAAATGGAACATTCCATACAAAAGATATAACGAATGTAAAAATGTCAAACTAAAGAAAATTGTAGCGACCCTTACAACTGTGCCAGCGACTGGTGAGATAGCTCATATTCCAAGGATACCAATGATACCCACCGATATACCTACACTCCTTTTAATTAAATCAAGCTAAAAATTAATGGAGTGATTTAAAAAAAATCCTTCATTACCTCCTTCAAATCAAGAATTTTTTAAAACCTGTAGAGTATTTTTATAATGTCGGGCATTCTACGTAAATGATGTTACGAATTTAAAAATTTTTTGGTTAGATATATGTATATTTGTTATAGTAAAATCTTTATTTTGATTAGATTATGAATGTAAGCATGAATTTAATAACCTGCAATGAAGTAATTAAAATCTAAGTAAAATTAAATTTTTATGTTATTAATAACGAAAATAAATCTACGATCCGATTTAGTAGAGTTTCCACTACCACGAGATCGGTATCCACACGGGTAAAACCGTGAGGCATTGTTAGTCAGCAATAAAAAGAAAGCGTAAGGTAAAAGCAGCTGCTAAAATGCCATTCATTCGAGACCTTTTCTTTCCTATTCCTATCAAAAACAAATTATTACAATTAACAGAAAAATCAAATCAACAAAAACTTCGTAAAATGTTATAAAAATAATATATTAAAATTTGTGTGGATAAGTAACAAGTACTTTATTAACGATTGAAAATTTAACCAAGATAAATATAGGGAGAGTGTGATCTAATCATAGGAATTGAAAAATAGATACGAATGAAAGTATTAATTACCGGATCATTTCTCGCCTGGGACTCTTTTCTTTACCAGGATCACCTCGAAAGTATCTAATCAGTGTCAAAAATTCATGTTCAGTCATTTTTTCACACATTATTTCCTTTAAAGCTTGTCTAAAAAAAAATTATTATTCATAACGTGAGTAAAAAAATACCATATTTATATCAACATTGTGAACTAAATATTAGAATTGAAAAACATTTACTTGAAGCATCTAACTGACATCAATTCTTTTTTATTTGGTAGAACAGCTTCCATATATTTTGCTACAAAATTTTTGTAGCCATTTTCTTTTGAAACCAGAATTCTACGAATCTTGTCCATTATTAAGGGAATATTTGCCATCGGATACTGAAAAGGGGAAGTTATTGATTAAAGTACGAAGAACATTACACAAATTACGTCGCCAACAAAATTTACCCTGCAAAAGTGAAAGATGAAGTGATTGATCAAACTTCACGGAATTATATAAGTGTTTTCTAAGTTTATCCAATCTGGGAGAAGGCTTGGAACAAAACATAAAAACAAACTACGAAAATAGTGTCACAAATAGATATCATGTAAAACGTAATAACATAATTTATTCAATTTTATTTATAAGTTGGACTGATGTTTAACACCACAGCGAATTATAATGGAATTAAAAAAAACACGTCCCTTTTTCAACTCTACTCAAAGTACAAACCTCCTTAGAGCAAAGACCCACCACGCTGTTCCACTGCGTGTCGGTGTCGGTAGGCTTCACATACCACACAATTACTCGCGGGATATATAAGTTTACTCATGATGATTTAATTCACCAAAAACGACAATGATGCACTGGATAGAAAATACACACACGTCAATTTCTATTCATAGACAGAAATTTAGTATCTTCCACGTATCTTTTCACTCTTTACCCCTTTTTAATAAAAGTTATGAAAAAATGTTAACCTAATTTGACATCACAAACTTTTCAATTTTATATTATGCATAATTAGACGAAAGCACAACCTAATGAGGTTACTAAATTCACGTTACTATGTATTCATACGTTAAATAGTGACCTTCTTCAACTTCCTTTAACATTAAAAACCTACCTCATTTGAATGAAGTTCCATATATCTTAAAGCATACTCATCAGCCGCAATAAGCCGAAAGCAATGCTTATTTATCACCAATTCATTGCCAACCCACATGTCCTTATCCGTATATGCTGGCGGTTCTTTTGGTACAAAAAAGTTAACGTCAGGCAGGTACATTTTATCACGCCGAAAAAATTTACCTCCCTACAAAATTATACGTGATTTAATAGTTTAACATTTATGCCTATGCTTTCTTTTAGTCTCTCTTTGACTAATACTGAACGGATAAACTTCGTTAAAAACATATTCTACTGGATAAACCTGTTACTGGTGTTTGTATTAAGAATATTCTGTTGTTTCACATCTGTATTGTTTTTAACTTTGTAAATAGTGGCTCCTTGTCTTATAAAATAAAATGACAAAATAAACGCTTATAATTGCGAAAACTAAGACCAAAGTTAGAAACAATTCAACAAGCAATAGAATAATAACAAATATGAGGTACAAAAACTTTCTAAAGTTTTACTTTTTCTTAGCCTTTTCGTTGCTTATATAAAGAAACCGAAACACCGGCACACAAGTTAAAAGTGTAGTATATTATTTAGCGACTTGATTTTGTAATTCACCTTAAAACCTGAGTTACGTTCCCCAAGTTCAAATATTCCAATAGTGTCGTCACATAGAAAGTATTTAATTATAAAGTAACGTCGTGAATCTACAGGATTGTCATTAATTAACCTCGCGGCAAAACGAAGTATGTGAGAATCAAATCCAATCCTGTGGGTAAAAAATATCGCATATAAATATTAAATCAATTTTATTAAATACGGCTTAACACCCTAAAATTATAATGATAAGAAACCTTCACCTGTGTGACCACGTTGAATTGAAAATACAATATTTATTCGTTTAAAGCACGAGCTAACATCTAATTTAAATATATAAATGAAAAATGAGAGCAAACGTTCTTTATCATCCCTATATATATAAAAGGCTATTCAATTTTTCTTAATCCTTTCTGAAATAGTTTCAAAGGAGTATACGAAATGACTGCTGTAAAAATTGAGTATATTGATTCCAATATTGCACAATATTTTGTGAATCGCGAATTTTCAATTTCCATCATTTCTGATCAATTCCCTACACAAATATATATTGATCATACAAATTATTTTACAATCTTTTTCTTCTTTATAAAACTTAGTCTTAGTTTATATTGGCATTTGAGATTTAAAATTTTGAAAAAAAAAACATTTCCACTTTATTTATATGAACATTAAATAATCTCGATGCGCGAACTCTAAATGTTATAATTATCAGTTCCAATTGTAAAAAGTCGTCCAGAGGAATTGATAACCTCCTCCTTTTTTTGAAGTCGGTTAAAAAGGAGGAGGTTATCAATTCGTCCGTATTTTTTTTATGTTTGTTACCTCATATCTCCCGACTGGGTGGACCGATCTTGATTTTTTTTTTAAATGAAAGATGGTGCTCGTCATAGGGTCCCATTTTTTAAAATCCAGTTCTGATGATGGCATCCATGAGAAAACCGGATAAGTGTTAAATTTGCATTAAGCATGTGTGCGACAAATGGACGAATAACTCAATCACGCTGATGTAATTTTACGTCAACGCAAATTAGAACGTTAGTGCCGAATATCTTGCAGTATGCGATTAAGACTTTTATATGCACTTGGTTAGACTTTCGAAAATGTAATGTGTAGTTCAGATTATGTAACTTTTAAAGATTTTTTTAAATTGACTAATTTTCTTGTTAGGATGATATCGGGAATTGAGAGTTGAAATACGTCGTTTTTGTCTTTAGACGTAGGATTTAGATAAAGTACGTATCAGGATAACTGTCTTCTGATAGCCTTGAAAAAGCTATAAAGCTTATTGATGCAGGTAAAGGACCTGCAGATAGAAAGAAATGCTGATAAACGTATATGGATCTCATTTTCAAGTCTTCAAAAGAGGATAAAAAAAGGTTCTACCTCATAAAATACCTCATCTAGGTCGCTTCATCATATTTAGTCTTGCGACAGAAGCCGTACTAGCAAACTTGATGAAGAAATAGGCAAATATTTTATATGGCTGCATTGCTTGCTAATCAAGTGAGAAAAGTGAAAATAAGAAGATGAAGAAATATAGGGGTGCAGAAAATTAAATCAGATGGAAAGGTGTCATGGAAAACACTACAATACAGAAGAAGGGACCCGAAAAGTTAAAGCGCGAAATGCTACAAGAAACGAATACAATTTCTGTATCAGATGTTGGCACTAATGGCTTATGCCGGGACGATGCAGATGACTACGCATAAGATGCTGGAAGCAGATGCCTATCAAGTAACAATAAGATTTGGTTCAGATAAACCTCATGTAGGCAGTGGTAAGGTTATTTGCAATACGTGCTAGATTTTCTTTAATTCCGATTGCCCCCTGGGGTGACCATCATTACCCGCACGCTGGTGCAATAAGAGTTAAAGCTGGTTTTTTTTTTCAAACTGTTATATTATCCAAAGTTCATTGCCAAATATTTGAGTTTTCGATTCAGTGACCCACATTACCCCCTTTTCCCCGACAAATCTGGCGGTTAAGGGTAATATTAAGAAACCTTTATAATTATAGACCAAAATAAAGATATTATTGAATACCCTAATATATATACCTGTCCTTATTAAGAAATTTTAAAAAGTCCCTGTGAGGTGCTTTTGGTTCCACTGTACGACAATTTTCAGCTGAGTCGTCGTAAGAACCATATCCATTCCATGGTGGTAATTGTCGTTCCGCCATACTCGTTGATATACACTCAGTACCTTCATCCTTTGGGAAAGGAAGTGGAGTAAAGGCATCTGTAAGTAATTGGTAATTTTTTTATCATCGTATAAATTGGGTACGCTCTCCTGTAAAGTTGTCGTGAACAAATGTGGCGGCGTTAAAAAATCATGTCAGATGTATGCGAACACACGTGCATACTCTATTCATATTAGACATACTCGTATTTAGAAAAATGAAATATCCTACACCTACTTTCGTACATATATAATGCACCTGTTAACCACAATTTCAATAAATTGAATATATATAAATGAAAGTGATAATTTTTGCCACCGCAATTGTGCTTGCTATCAGCGTCCGTAACGAATTCAATTGACATGCTAGAAGTAGCTTTTTTATTAGTTCATTGTATAAATCATCTCAATTATCTCATAAAACATTTTCTTTATTTTGTATTCTTTATTGCACAAAGTTTTAAATTAAAAATGGTACAAAACACGAATTCACAAAATATAGTGTGCAAAGATGGTCTTATCGCTTATAGCTGTCTCTCAGAGACAACCTTTGGTGAGAGGAAAACAAACAGAAGTGGGAGGCGTAAAAAAGTGAACAAGATTAAAATAATTTAAATGATTATAGACTACATCAACAATACACCTAAAATAAATTCATAAAGCTATATAAATAATAACAATATTCTAGTTTTAGGCAACACTCTATTAGATAAGCTATTATGACATCAATTAATAAAAAAAAATAACTCAACAGTACAAAAAAAACATAGGAAGATATAAACTCATCAAAACAAACCATAAGAAGGTAATTATAATAGCACATTTTTACCGAAGCCATAAGTCACACGATAATATTCCTTAGTAAATGGATCACAATCAGTCAAAACGACTTTTCGTCCGTACACGTTGATAACAGCTCCAATACTTAAATCCGCAGGACTATATGACGGCAATTTCGGCCCCCCAGTCATTTCTATACGTGCTGGAATTTTCTACAAATATTGTCTTTTTTATTAGATATAGACTTAAGAATCAAACATTCATGAAACTACTTATACACTTACTCGTGGTAATCTCATTCTTTTTAAAAACATAGGTCCCGCTTCCATTCCCGAATTAGGGGGAAGCTCTTCCTTAATTTCCATAGTATCATCCGATAAGAAATAATGTATTTCCAAATGATGTATGGTACCAAATTCTGTTTCTCGATCATCCCAATATCCATGAAATCTAAATATATGCAGAAATTGAATATCATTACAAAGTTCACAAATTATCATAATAACTATACCTCAAGACTTGTCTATCAAAATCAAGGAACTGTCGAAAAGGGTGATGTTTAGGAGGCTTCGAAGTATCTGGTGCTCTCTGGAAATTAAATAAGAGTATGAATAGATATGAACTACTTCTATTACAAAATATATAAGTAATACGTACCTCTTTTGCATCTGGCCAATTTACAGGATCAGGAACATTAATTCCAAGACGATTAAGAAACACTCTTGTGAAGTTGTCACAGTTAACGATCTTTCAATAAAGAAATAGAGTTAGTAAGACAAAGTATTATACAACTTCGAAATTTTTCATTGTTAAAATAAATTTGATTACCTTGAATACTTTTCCAAAGAATGTAACTTCACGTCCGATATTTAAATCAAGAACATCGTAATATAAATCGTAGCTAAATGGGAGCCGAATTCTTTGCCTGCTTATGAGAGTCCCTAAAATGGAAAATTAGTATCTAATTTTTCATTTTTTTTATATCATCAATGAGTCCAACGGTAACCAGAGCCATTCCAGACGACGATAAACTAACGACTAAATTTCCAAAAAATTGCATTACCGGCTATTAGTAAACCAGCAAGACCTCAATAACAATTTTAATGTTAGTACTTTTCTGGGAACTTTTAAAGCGTAAAACGTCTTTAAAATATATTACCTTGCGACAAACCACTATTTTCTGTTCTCGGTTCCATAACTTTTATCGTGCCATCTTCAAGAAAGAAGAAAATATCGACCTTACGCAATATGTTATTAGCCGCACGCATTTCAAGGAGAGTTTGTTGAAAAAAAGCTTGAAATCGAAGAATCTAAATATAAACGATCAATTTAATATAATAAATACTTTAAAACATAAATAATAACCAACACTTTTCATCTCTTAAAAAGTATAAAAATCACGCACGTTTTTGTCGTACATGATCCATGTTGGTAAATCCGGTGCTTGTTTTCTGCAATATAACGAAGGTACACGATTCACACCCTCAGATTTGTCCACTAACATATTGACTTTATCGATTGATGTAAATACTGGACGCACACCAAATTTAGTTTTACCAATCTGAAATTTATTGAAGAAATAGTAATTTGCACTTTACTATATAACAAATAAGGAATTCAAAACTTGCCATAGGATTAGAGCCATATCCAGGTAACAATGGTAAGCGAGGATTTCTTATAGCCATGATTCGTTCTTATACAATGTATGATATAAGAGTAATATAATAGTCCAATAAAATTATTAGAAAAGAATCTCAAAAGCTTAGGTAAAAAATAATAAAAATGACAGCCAATGGTTAACTTCGTAACAAATTCTTCATTTTAAGTAAACAATAATTGGTTTCTATGGTAGCATTATAATTTTTTAAGTAAAATATAAATTAATGATTCAGTGTCATATTATAAATCTAAGCTTATATTTCTCTACCTAATATACAACCAATAAAACTTGTAATTGCATTTTTTTGTTTTCTCACGCTTTAATTTTCACGTAAATCTAAATCAAGAATTCTGTATTAAAAGGCAACTACAGCTTAGTATTAATATTAAAGTGACGTAGCAATAGCATGTCACTGAGGAGCCTGTATAGTAAAAAAACTTTTGCCTTTGTCTTTAAAAATATACAAATCATAATGTGTCAATTGTCATTTGTCATGTTATAAATGTCAATTTTTAATAAAAAATAAACAGAAAAGTGAAATCTTTTTGAAATAGTAGTAAATAAGAACTAAATTTATAAACTGTTTTATATCATCTTATGTTGTAACTTACATTTTTATTAATTTCCTTTAATAAAGACTACTTAAAATGATTGATGTAAAAAATAAAGTAAACTCTTTTTTCATATTTAATTCAAGCTTTGGACCTAAGGAGGGAGAGGTATGTTATATCAAGTTTATTTTATTTGTATACTCATCAATTTTACAGTCTACTTTTGTTTTAGGAACTCAAAAGAATATTGTTTTATTATCCGAACCAAGTGTCTTCAGATGCACAGAAAACACAAGTTGGATTATGCGAAGCAGTAGTTAAATTTATGACGTGAGTCTTATATATGAACTTCTTACATGCTTGCAAATTACCTAGAAAAAATATATTTTAGTTCCTTAAAAAGTTTTTATGAAGTATTAATATTAAACGCATATCTAATACAGCTATCCTAGATGTTTTAAAGACTTCTTTTTGGTATACATACACTCATATCCCTATATATCCCTAATTGAGTTGTAATGCTTTTATTGACCATTGTTACCATAAAGTGATATTTTAATAAAGATGTTGGATTATGTTACTCTATATTTTATTTCAGTACCTTTTCCTCTGAACCATGTGAAGCACTTCAAACTCAAACTAAGAGATATATCTTTTACCAACCTGAGAAAGGATATTGGATGGTTTTGGTAATATTGACTCATTTATTAAATAAACTTAATTAAAATATATGCGAGATTAAAAATATTTATCAATAATTTATATTGATAATTATGTACATGTCATTTTCATTATCTGACAGATATTGTATAATATAAAAACAGATTTAGTTTTGTATTATACAATATGTAGAGATTTTGTTAAAATAGAAATAATGTTAAATTAATTTACGATTGCCTCATTGGTCTAATAGTTAGCATGTTCTGCTACAGACATAAGTTCCTGGGTTGTGCTAATAAATAAATGGATATTGATTTTTCGATAAAGATTTTCTCAATATTTGCATGAAGTGGGGAAGTTGACAGTGTGCCTCAGAGAGCATGTTAAGCTGTTGGGCCTGTGCCTGATCTCTCTCTAGATGGTGGGTCTATGCTTGAAAAACCGTCTCTCCTATGAGTAAGGAGGCCTGGGCCCAACAGTGAGACTTTAATGGGCTGCTACTGACATTCCCTTACCTTATATATTATATAAAAAGGAAAGTAAGATAATATTAAAAGTCAATACAGTGAGTAAGCAGCAGCCTATTAACCTTCCACTGCTGGGTGCAGGCCTCCTCTTACATTTGAGAGATTTTTGTTAGAGCATAGACCCACCACAATGCTCCACTTCAGGTTGTCAGGCTATACTCATCTAAGAACTGCTCCTGGGAAGTGCAGATTACCTCACAATGTTTCCCTACACAAAAAAAATGCTGTTGGATTTGAAAGAACAATCAAATATGTTAGTTTCTTTGTGTAAAAAGAAACTTTGTAGTGCCTGCCAAGGATTTAAACCTGCACCTTCTTTAAACAAGAATTCACACATCTATTTATTTTTGTATATTTGTACTTATGTATATGTGTGTGTGTATATATATATATATATATATATATATATAGTAGACTATAGTCCCAAGTTTTCACAATAAACTTGTATGTTTTTGGTTTTGTAGGTTGTAAGAATTCCCTATGCAACCAAAACTGCAACGACTGGCAATGAAAAGAAAGAAGTTGTAAGTAATGTTATATATTATACCTTTTTTTTTTATTCCTACTATAATATGACAAGGACACATTGATTTTAATTTTCTTTTGTGGTTTTTTAGATAGAGCCATCAGTTATGTATGATTTTCTTGTGTCTGCATACAAAATGTTTAGAATGTTTATTGGACCATTAAAAGATATACCCCCTGAAGACATTTATAACAAGTGTGAACAATTCTTTACACCAGTAAGTGATATTTTTTAAATAAATAAGATTACAACTATTCAGTCATAAATCAAACAAATTTTATGACCATTATTACTTAAAAGTAATACTTGACTGTAACATAATTTGTATCTGTTTACTAAGCATCTCATCAGCTCTCAAAGGAAATTAATTTTTACCGTTTTTTTTACTCCTCTGGTCCTAATGGATGTTACATGATTTTATATATCCTATAGCTTTTCTCGATAAATGGGCTATCAAACACTAAAAGAAATTTAGAATTCCTACAAATCGTTTTGGAAATCAGAGTGTTCAACCAAACAATGAAACTTTTCAGCTTTATAGCATATAATATATAGGCATGTATTGAATATGCTTCTAATTGTCATTTATTTTTCAGTACATAACATCAATAAATATTGCAAGCGACATAACGAATGTTATACAGGGGATAAATTACTTGCCATTAGAGAAGAACTCCTTTTTTAAAGTAATATGTTTCATAGATCTGCTGGAAATAAATTATCCCGACTTCAAATGTGTCTCGTTTGTTTATAATGATCAACTTATTTGGTAAGATAAATTCATATTATTATGGGTTAGACTCTGAGACAATTTATGTAGGGCCATAAATTACATGACACAGACTTTATAGCCTATTGACTCTACCCTACCTATCCTTGAACTCTTCCATACATTTACAAAATCTCCTTTAAAAAATTAATTGTATTTGTATAAAAGTGATGATAAGTAACATTAAAAAATCTTGTCAAAAGTCACATATTAGAAGAAACAAAAATTGAGCTGTCATACATTAGGCATTATATATTTCTATCATAATTTCCTAGAAAATGTTCTACATACTTCACACAATAATTTCAAGCCTTTTCACAAAGTAAACCTGACTGAAAAATCTTATAATTTGAAGGATTATTTGTGCCATAAATAAGCTTAGGAGTGAATTCTTCTAAATGAAATAAACTACATTGTAATATTGTTTTGCTTAACAGGAATGGTCTAGCGACAAATGACATGTTAACCTTGTACCAATATTTAGTGCAAACATTGCTTCCTAAACAAGTCGAAAGGGAGATTCAAGGTGGCGCTGTAACAGCTGCTCAAAGACACGGTCGATACATAAGTCCTACAGAAGGCATACGTAGTTCAGAAGATCTACAGAAGCTCCATAAAGTATACCTTATGAGGGAGGACGACACTGACACTAAGCAGTACTATCTTGTCATATATCGAACTCTTAGTGCAACTGTTTGCTTCACTGTTGATGGTAAGTTTTTTTTTATAATAATAAATATTTAATTATTTTGTAATAAAGATTACGCACGTTTCTTAAGTTCACCCTAGACCCCCCAAACTAGGAGTACCCGTGTTCTTGGGAGTCCGTCATTTACCATTACATTATAGAAACATTATCAAACACAAATAAAAAAAATATCAATAATTGTATTAATTATGTTTAAATAAATATTTGTGTGTATGCGTGATTACTCCATGCATTTGTATGAATGTGTGAGTCAGAATGCTCGTGTGCGTGTGTGTGCGCGCGTGTGTGCACTCAAGCGTATATATTTTTTTAAAAGAAATTAACTAATTAGAAATTTACAGCTTTTAGTACATAAGCAAAGTAATTCTTCGATGCTTTCATAATTTAGGCTTTTCGGATAGATTTATTTTGCAAGCCATATCTATTAATACATATTACCTCTGTGTACTTTAAATTTTAAATTAAATATTCAAGTTCATATATATTTTAAAAAACCTTATTGGGTGACAATTCCTGTTAATACAGTTTGTCTCAAATATTAATGAAATTTGTTTTATAACTACATGTTAAAATAACAAGGATGCTTGTAATTATCATTATTATTTTGAAGCCCATGTTTTTTTTATATGTAGTATAAATCAAGGCATTAACTGCCAAAAGATCGATTTTATTTTTACTTGTGTGTAACAAATTATCAATCTTACTTTGTCTAATATTTAAGACAACCAATCATACACGCGATAGATTATATAAAATGTAAATTATAGACATTGTTACATATTTTATTTTTTAGTGAATACAAGTCTGAACATTGAGACGTTCAGGGCTTTAGATGCATTTATTGGACCACAACTTTCAACGATTGCATCCTCTATAAGTGAGCAATGTGCTCTCCATGCGTTGCAAAATGCACAACTGGCCAATGCGGACCACAGTTTCCTCTACTTCAATAGAATCAATTTGGCTTATAAAACTTCGGTAAGTAAAACAACAACAATGTTAAAGTCCAATTATATCTGTGGAAAATAGCCTTTAAAGTCGTCAATCTTTTGTTATTATATTTTTAACTGATTTTGATATATTTAAGAAATAGTGTATTTGAGTACATCCCCCGATTGTAATCCATTTTTAAATAATTTATCTAATAAAATTCTAAAATATGAAAGAATTATTTATGGGGGTGGGTTATTTGGCAATATTGACTTATTAGCTAATTATCTTTTTGTACAATTATGTAAATCAACGGCCCGAACGTAAAAAAAACACCTATAAAAACCGAATAAGAAGAAGTATAATTTTGTAAGATTGTTCTATTGTTACGTTTTTTAAACATCATGTTTTAATAGTTACATGAATCAAAAGTAAACGAGGACCTAGATTGATAAATGGGGTGATATAATCCTCACAGGTCCAAAAAACGTCTAAAAGGATAGTTCACCTTTTATACCTAGGGCTCATCGAAATATATTTTATGTCAAGCAGTTATGAACTGTATTCAGAAGTCAGCAGCAGCTTATTAAAGTCCTAATGCACACACAGGCCATATTCATAAAAGGGGAGAGAGAGAGGATTTTAAAGCATTGACCCACCACGCTGCTCCACTGCGTATTGGCAGACTACGCAAAACCAATATGTAGGTTTATCGTGATGAAATCCTTCACGGCCCAGATATGAATTTTGAACAGGAATAATTAAACACATAGGCTTACATAGACAATTAGAACAGTAGTACTTGTCAATGAGTAGATTTCATGGCGGCCTCACTGGTACAATGACTAGTCGCATCGCTAGCACAAGTCGTGGGTTTGATTACCGGGAGGGCATATTTAAGAAATTGTATTTTCTAATTTGTCTGTGTGGACTAGTCTCGTTTGTAGCTAGTTACCACCCTACCAGCCGAGACGTGTGTGCTGAGCAAAAAATTACGTTTCAATATGATGCTGTATTGACTATTTAAAGGGAATCTAGCAATAAGTAATAATAAGTAACTATATTTAATAAGAGATAATATAATGTAATGTATATGTTCACGTTTATAACTTAATTTAATTAGTAGTAGTATTAATTTAATTTAAAAACCTGTAATTTCGCAAACTTAAATAAGTAGAATATGAGGACTATATACCATATTCAGCGAATAAATGATTTGATTTGTGTACAAACCATAGAAAGTAAATTAGCTCTTACCCGGTTGGCCCGTTTTCATGGTAGACTATATCATCATTTACCATCAGGCGACATTACAAAAAAATACTCTTATAAAAGTCAACGTGTCTATCCATTGAGCCATCGCTGGTCATTACATTATGTATACTGTGAATTATATTTTCTTTCGCTGGAAAATACTTTATGCACGCCTGATGACGTATCTTACTTGAAACTTACATCCGGGAGTGTGGGACTAGTCGCTCCGCTAGTCGCGCTAGCGGAACCCTCTTCACCCAGGTGTTGGGGTTCAGATGTCCGCTGACACATTCAGCCCCTGTCGATCCGAATGAATCCGACTAATCCAACTTAAAGTTTAGTCAAGGGAGAGCAGTCGAACAAAATTACACTTCCTTGCAAACCCCCCCCCCCCTGGCGAGAAGGATTAGCGTCTGCCATAAGCTCCCTTTGTCTGTTTAGTGCCTCCTCCTGCAAGATGACAGCCTAGCAGAAGAAGGTCACTGCTCTCCAACCTGACTCATAGCGCCCACAATCACTCCCAATCAGCGATGTCAAGATGACACGCTGGGGACCCTAAACCTGACAATCTACTACTGTGTGGTGCGCCGTGTCGATAACTGCCCCACATGCGTGGCAAGCGGGCTTCTCTTCACAGCCTACAATCTGGTGCAGATACTTGCCGAAAAATCCATGTCCAGTTAGCACCTACACCAACCTATTGGTTAGCATACAGTGACCCCTGGCAAGCCAATCTTCCAAGAATGAAAACACCGCTACAACTGTGGCCACTCCTTCCACCTTTCAACCAGGGCCCTACAGTGAAGTGTCTAACCCTTAAACTAACAGTGCGACATTAGGCAGTTTGTTAACTCTATCGTGATGGTGCGGTGTGGTATTTATCCCCAAAATTAGTTATATTAATCAATTGCGAGTGCAGTAAAGGACAACAGGGCCATCATTACAGCAGTCTAATAAATCGGTCGCTGAAATTGGCTATGATTAATCCATCCATCTGCACATACCTTGGCCTGAAGACAAGTACGCTAACAATAGTAGAACGCTTAAAAAACTGTATGGGAATGAGTGGTCGTATCGACATGTCGTGGTCACATAAACAAATTGTAGTGTTCTAGCCGTTCAACGTAGCCTTATCGTACTTAGAATGTTATCTTGACTAGGGGGGCTTATTAAATAGCTGCATGATTGAAATTCAAATAAATAATAGCTGAATTTCTTTTAGACTCCAAGTAGCGCGTTAACACCATCAACAGCAATTAAACCGGAAGTGTTAAGTTTAATAGCCGGGATACACGCAGATAGAAAAAGGTAATTCCCTTTATCAATATAACATATTAGTGTACTATATAAATTGTCACTCAACTTATTAAAAATCTTTTTTTAATGGAATCTACAAAGTATTTTATTGCTCAAAAAAAAATACTTTTTGTGTATTTTATATTGCTCCTAAAGATACAATTATAAATGTGCAAAGGCGGTCTTATCACTAAAAGTGATCTCTTACAGGCAAACTATGGGGTAAAACAATATTCTCAAATAGCGTATATACCAGTATAAATACATATTTTATTTGATCCAGGGAGTAACAAATACTGTAAAGTATTAGGTGGAAACCCGTGTTATTAGGTGCGCCGCTCACCCACCTGGCCAACGATCTCTAGTCAGATCAAATAACGTTATACGATAAATAATTATAAAAATTAAACGCTACAAAATTATTCGTAAGAATGTGTTGCAAATATTTCCCATACATATTCCGTTTCTTCGGATAAGTTAACACGCTTTTTAATTTTGATCTTGTTAAGGGGTATTCAAGCCACTTCACTAAGCCAGCGCGATGTTTAGTTGACATTTTTTTGCAACATTTCCTTTTTATACTGTTCACCGCGTAGTTACCGGTGAAAATTTTTAAAGGATTCACTTTGCTAAACATCAAGTCGATGGGCGCATAGCATGGAATCTCTTGATTACGGTCTAAAAGATTCTTCGCGTTATTGCTCTTTGAATGAAACCAGCACATCGGATCGATATTTTCAAAATCTATAACGAACATAAGTAGAAACATTTTTTTATGTTTTATATATATATTATATCAATACGTAGTAAATATTACCATGTACATATTTCTATGCAGCCTTGGCAGTTATGGCGAAGTTATTATCAAAACTCCAGACGAATATTGGATAACGGGGAAATCTTCGAACGACCGAGAATTTTATGTTATAATTCAAGAAAAAAACGCCAATTTGAAAGACATAGCTGGTATTTCTTTTCATGCTCTCCCACGCCTTTTTAACTTTAAGTCTTATCTCATTTAGCGATAAGTATTTCCTGGTAATGTAACAAACAATCCAGACTAAATTCTCTTTGGGAATCGAAAAATATTTTTCTATCTAAACTAACATTAAGAAGAGCAAACATTTGTCTTTTTGTATGTAAGTATGTATGTTTGTAACGTTTTCACACAAAAATTACTGACCAGATTTCAACAATTTTTTCACCATTAAATAGCTCTGCATTTTCACTGAGCGATATAGGCTATATTAATTTTAAAAAAATAGGAATCCCTAAGGTGTGAAAATTGGTCATAAAAAATCTGTAATGCGTGCGCTGGGGAAACTATTGATGATAGAACCAAAAAATGCTCTACAATACTATAGAAAGTATTAATATCTATAAAAAAACGTCCGCGATACCATATGTCCAACAAGTGTAGTTATGCCGCTATAACTATTTTTTTTCATTATGAAAGTTATAAAAATGCCGACAATAATCAAACCATATTATTCATACAACTGTATTAATCCTTATAATATTAAAGACCGTTTCAATAACTGTAAAATACTTCTTCAATTAATAAAATCGGCAAATCCATTCAAAAGATATAACGAATGTAAAAATGTCTAAAGAAAATTGTAGCGACCCTTACAACTAGGCATGACTGGTGAGTTAGCTCATATTCTAATGATACCCATCGATATTCTTATACTGTTTTTATTTTTATCAAGCTAAAAATTACTGGAGCGAACTATTCCATTACCTCCTTGAAATCAAGAATTTCAATACCTGTAGAGTATTTTGAAATGTGCTAAATGTCGGTAATTCTAAAGTAAAATTTGTATATAGATTAGTTAACGAATGTGTGTATATAGTAATGTGAAAAAAAGTAATTAAGTGAAAAAAAACTTTTTATGTTAACAAAAATGATTCTACATATAGTTCGAGTTAGTAGACTTTCCACTGCCATGAGATCGATATCTGGTGGTTTTGCTAGTATATAATCAATTGCTGTTCGTTAGTCTCGAGAACGGCTGGAATGATTTAGCTTATTTTGGTTTTGAATTATTTCGAGGTTTAAAATGTCAATGAATATAAAAGAATGCTTGGAATATAGTAAAAACAACAATTTCGCTTTCCCTTAGAAACCATTCCTACCTGTCAAACATTTGCGTTCGTCAAATTAAATCATTTATAAATCAAGTTTAAGTGATTTAATAGGTTAAGTTTAAATATTCTGCAATTATCGTTTAGTTTTTTTATTGATTCTGAGGCGATACAAATATTTATCAGTCATATATCCATCCCTCATGAATATTCAAATACCAAAATCTTCAAATTGTTTGGGTTTTTAGCCATGTTAAGAGTGTTTATATTTGTAAAAACAACTTACTTAATATAATAATTTATATTGCAAGAAGTAAAATTGAAAAAATAATTATATGATTTTTTCAGATGAAGTAAGAAGAGTATGTGAAGATCAAATGAAAGGTATATTTTTTTATCCAATGTAAAGATATTTATTAATACACATATCATTAAAAATATTTAGCATATTACATAACTGTTTATTTTAGAAAATATTAATAAAACCACTCTATTATAGACAACATCTGTTATATTCTTTTATAATATTATAATAATCAATACTGAATATATCTTATTTACACATAAACGTTATATAAGCCTAATAATAAATGAATGCTAATCTTTTGACACTTTCACTTCTTCAGCCCCAAAAAACTTCCTGTATGTTTTGACCACAAGATCCTTGTTTTCATAACCCCACGATAATAGCACAACAAATAAACATACAGCTCCAATAACAATATGCATTATAACAGAATTACGAGCAAATTTATTCTCTGATATTTTACATATACAACCGGCAATAAATAGAGTTACTAGAAATATTTTTCCTACATAAAGGCCATCTAAAGGTCTATAGCCTGTCTCCTTACACTTATTGTTTATAAAATGCACGCTATGCAATATTCTCGTAAACATGTTAATACAATTAGAAATAATGAAACCAACTGGTCCAAAAACATAAGTTAATATATAAGATAAAAACAAAAAGCTTATAGAAAAGAAAACCATCAAGTAATTGTAACTGTTTAACTGAGTGCTAGTCATTGTAGCAAAAGTGTAACATTCAGTTATGCCATTCATTGCCATAAGTACAATGGCCATGCAGTGACTTCGCAGCAACTGTACAGGTAAACCACTTGCAACAAATGTCTCTCCACCATACAAAAATAAAAGTGTATAAGAATAACTCAAACCAAATACTAGGACTATTAATCCAATAGAACTCACAGTTTTGCAAACTTGTGCCAACACTGTACAAGATTCTTGAATTTTATTCTGGTCTTGCTTGTATAAAGGCAAATCTCTGTTAACCATTTGTGTAAAATAAAAGTAACTGCTATCCTCAATAGGTCGAAATACAAATCTAGCAGCTAAACTTCCTAAATTATTTACAACATCATAAGTTGC
The DNA here is from genome assembly GCA_015832385.1 of Elymnias hypermnestra. NCBI lineage: Eukaryota > Metazoa > Arthropoda > Insecta > Lepidoptera > Nymphalidae > Elymnias > Elymnias hypermnestra. The sequence continues at coordinate 953,864 of JACTOM010000023.1, forward strand.
TTGTTCTGAAAAACTCATCACTGGACTGACAGACATTACATATTTTTCACCCTCAGTTAACAATTGCTTAACAACACCTTGCTTTGCAAAACTTAATGTGAGAGTATACAGTTTTTTATTAAATGTAACATTTGCAGGGCCTAAATACTTTGGTAGGAAATCTTTAATAGAAGTGAAATTAAAATCATCCATATTACTATACATTTTCTCTAGAATACTATTAGGAATATACCTACTTTTTAATGCACCCTTGAAAAATAATGGTTTGTATTTAATGTAATAGTAGAAAAAGCCATAATATGCCAACACAATGACTGCTATGCTACCAACTTGTGCTACAGAAAATGCAATGAGTGCCAATGACCTATCATATATAATGATAGAAAGGAAGAGTACTGTTCTCACAAAAATATGTAATGTATCGAGAACAACTCTTAGTTTGACAAAACAATATAATTGTGCAACAAGAGCCATATTTGCAGCACAAAGTTCTAATATACATGATGCAGCAACAGTCCAACAGCCAATTTCATACTGAAAAGCATGCTCAGGATGACCTAATGGTAAAACATTTAGCCAAATATAAACAAAAATCATTGACAAGAAACAACTTATTGGTACAGATAGCCAAACTTGATTAATCATCTGATTCCAGCTAAATTCATCTCTTTGACCTAGACAGGCACGATGAAATGGTTCCCTACTGAGAAAAAGTATTGTGCTCTCCAGTAATAACAATCTGACATTCATAATTCCAATAACTTCATGTCCTACATTTCTAATAACCCATGCATTAATAATAAATGTTACACATCTAAACAAAATTTGCAATAATATATTGAATGATGCATTTTCAAGGCTACTCATTAACAAATTTCTGCCCATTGTGTCAGTGTCAAATTTTATGCTCATACATTCACAGCAATACTTTCAGAAGAGGTAGGAGTACTTCTTTTTACAACATAAATTTTCTTGTTTGAGCAGCATATAATAAACCAATGGTCATCATATGTTATAGTTATTTTTTTGAATTTTTCATCATGTCCAAAAGCTACAGGATCAATACTGTAAAAAATAAATTATGTGTTATATAAAAGTAAATTACACAGATATCACACACAAAATCTTTCTTCATAGAATGTTTTAAATAACTCAATTATTGAGGAATGTAGCATATTAACATCCCAATGTTGGATATAAACTTCCACATTCATGGCAGAGGGTTTTTTAGAACATTCCTTAACCACCTGTTGGCAGATTAAACATATCTTAAAATTAGCGATATCTTCAAGATGGATTCTTTCACTGAATGGCAAAACTGCTAATTCAAAAATATTTTAGGAACAAAGAGAACGTAGTGATGTCTGCTCAGGATTCGAGCCCGCAGCTAGTATCTACGTATATATCCCGTGCAATTATCCACGTGTCGATCCCTGCAATCAACCAATTACTGACGTGTCCTAACTAAACATTATACCAATGTTGAATTAACCTGTTAGATAAGCTGATTAAATCTGTTATGATTGTTGCAACTCGTTCGTCGTTTTCGAGTTCACCACCAGACTCCAGGACTGCACCGTCCTCGGTTAACGTCAAGTAACCGAGCTTGTCTGGAATTTTTTCCATTATAGCTGAAATTATGACATACTGAAGTATAAAATATAATTAATGAACTTTACAGTGTCATTTATTACTGTCCGTACTTCGTTTACCTTTTACAAAACAATAATTGATCAATGATCACTCATCACAGAGAATGACAGGTCACAGAATATTCTAATTGTGGCTAAAAACCATAAACTAAAGAAGGTTATATTTCTCAAATACTTTTTAAAGTATAGTTATGTTGAAAGTGACCAAATAAACACGTAAAACTACGTGATAGTGTTTGGATAGGAAAATATATAAGTGTAAGGAAGACTTTAATTTACCTTTTGACGTGAATACTTCTATAAAATCATCACCCATAGAGCGGTAATTCAAAAAAAACCGACTGATAAATAAATCGAGGAATACAGTTTGGGTTTATAGCTACATATCTGTCACCTCCATTTTTTTTTTTTACTTAGAAATATGTATAATTTTGTGGTTACTATTTTTTATCATTGCATAAAATGTATATTATATATATTAAGTAATCGGTAGAAAAAAAAATTGAATAAGTATTGAGCACAGATGTTTGAATTACATGTTTTGTCATTTTGATGTGCTTTTGTGTCAAAACAAATATGTCACTTATCATGCAATCGTTAGCGTCAGCTGTCAATCAGAAATTTGTCTTCTGCGTAAGATAAAATTTAGAGAAAATTGTCGCATAAACCCAATTTTTTCGCTCAGTGTTCGCTTATATACACCTAGCAGCAATAATAAGTGAGTAGTAAAGATAATTGTTATACTCTTAATATGCGTAACAGCGTTTTTATAGCTATATTGTTAAATCATATGTGTCTACTATAGTTGCTATAATATATTACACCACTTGTTTTTGATAAAACACTGCACACGACTGTAGCGTAAACTGTTATTCTTTTTTGGTTTATATTATGTTTGTTATGTTCTTTTGGAATACAATTGTTATATAATGTGGTATGAGAGTAAAATATGGTAATGAAATGTATTTTAAAACTGAGTATAACATTGTAATGTTAAATATTTACTTTCAAGATATTGCAATAGTAATAAATAATGCAAATTTCACTAGTGAAGCTTCATAATAAGTGGCACCTACTATAATTCATCTTTTGACTCTACAACATTGTTGACATTATGATTTTTGTAATATTATTACCTAATGAGCGTTAGTGAGAAATATCAAGTTTAAACTGATATTTCTCAACAACGTTCATAAATATACTCACTAATTTAAAATCTGTCTTTATTAAAATTAAAACATTAACTTTTCTATTGTACTGTGCCTTGGAAACAATAATAAATCTATTGAATGCAATACCTATTGCCTTATCAGCATCATGAGTCATGTGGGGGACATTTTCCATTAATAATATAACCATTCCAATTATTCTAAATACAATGTACTGTTTATTATTTAATATTATGTAATAGTATATCTCAGATCATTACTTAAGTACTTGATCATATTTTATATTATAAAGTTTGGGTTAATCATAGTTTAGATGGTGTGAATTATGTACATTTTTTAATACTATAAAGATCAAGGCATAATTTAAGGTTATGCAATGTATCTATTGAGATATTGATATGATTGGGATATTATTTAAAGTTTTACAAGAATTCTTCCATCAATGCTTCCAATGTTGGTTAAAATTTTAACAAGTGTTATATAAACTTTGTTAATAGTATATATTCTGTCTATTGAATTTCTAATTGGAAATTATAGTAATGAATATGTTAACATTTTTTACAGGCAAAAATGTTAAGATTTCGACCCAAATTGGGAACAGAACGTAGTAAGGAATGGAGCTGCTGTTTCTGTTTCCATGTTCGCACTGGCACTGTTATACTTGGATTGTGGCATCTTGTAAGTATCACAAAATAAATTGGGAAAGTCAATATATTTCTGTCTATTACTAAATAGTTAGAGCTTAACAGGCTCATAGGAACATTTGTATTGCATTATGACATTGGTCTGACTTGTCTGCAACCTTCAGAGACAACAAAGCAACTGCAAAAACTCCAACTGAATAAATATTAATTATAATAGTTGAAAGCTCAAAATGATATTTTTGTATTCCATATTTGTTTATTTAGGATAGTAACTATTAATTTGCACATAAAAAACATATTGATGATACAAAAACAAATTTTCTTTATATTAATAGCATATTCTAAACTAATTACCATTAAAATTAAATCAGTGCGTTTTTGTAGTTAATAAATAATTGGTGTATTATTTTGAATAACTAACAGGTGTTTTTCTCTTCTGGGTTGAATATTTTTATTATATTAACAAGTAAACTTTTATTATATAAGACTCTAAAATAAAAACTGAGGGTACTGTTTAGATACTGTAACTGCAATTTTATTATTGATTTTTGAAAGTGCTTACTTCAGCCTAAATCAAAGAAATAAATAAATATACAGTAATAATAAATATATTTACAAAGTGCACATTAAACTGACCATTAGTTACATATACACGTTAGGTTATGATAAGAAATTGAAGATAAGATTGTGAAATTTATCTATAAGCATATGAAGCACTTTATGATTTGAATTTACAGATGCTGCACTTGATAGCCCTAGGATTTTTAGCTGCCGTTGTTCGGGATCCGGGGCTGCTTGAAGAATTGGAACGGGACTCAGCCCCTATCTCTAGAATAGAGAGTCACCCAACTCCATTCCCACGTGGACCTCACCCACGTGATCATAGCTTGATATACCGTAAGAAATCCTGTACAATATTATTGCATGCTTATGTATTAATAATTCTATTTAAGCAAATAACAACTTTAAGAAATTCCTACTACTCTTCTGGACACATCTATTGGCCCACCTTATAGTTTAGGTTTCGATGGTCCCTACCGAAATATTATTGCTGGATTGAACAAAAACTATGGATGCAGTTTTAAACCTTGTACTTTTTACCATCTTTTTCGATCGTAATGTTTTAAATTTGAATTCAAGATAACACACGACATGGAGCAAGTCCTAACAAGTCAGGTATGCGCCTTGATGAAGGCACTTGATTATTGAATAAAAAACATGTTCAATTTAATAAAGGTTTAATTTAATAACGCGTGTTGCCTCCATAGGCTTCTACCACAGCTCTCATACGATTAGGCATAGAGTTTATCAACCGCTCTATGAAGTTTTGGGGGATCATCTCCCATTCCTCTTCTATGGCAGTTTTCAACTCCTGCATCGTCTGGGCAACTGGCTGACGAGCCCTAACAAGTCTTTTTAGCTCGTCCCACATGTGCTCAATGGGGTTCAAGTCTGGACTTCTGGCTGGCCAGTCCATAACTGTGATGTTCACACCCCATAGATATTCCCTGACGATGCCGGCCGTATAGGCTCTTGCATTATCATGCATAAAAAGGAAATTTGGGCCCACATAGTCCGCGTATGGCATCACGTGAGGTTCTAAGCACTCACGAATGTACCTTTCTGCAGTTCATGTTGGCAGCCGTGGTCCCATAACAATCTCAAGTTTAGTTTTACCGCTCGCGGATATACCGCCCCAGAC